>JAQNBH010000009.1:4289050-4398518 GCA_028752905.1 Cladorhizidae sp. MBARI D1340-BT2
TGCCCTGGCCCTGGCCCTAACCCTAATCCTAGCCACTGTCCTGGCCCTAACCTGGCCCCAACCCTAACCACACTGCCCTGACCCTAACCCTAGTCACTGCCCTGACCCTAACCCTAGTCACTGCCCTGACCCTAACTCTGGCCACTGCCATGGCCCCAACCCTAACCACACTGCCCTGGCCCTAACCCTAATACTAGCCACTGTCCTGGCCCTAACCTGGCCCCAACCCTAACCATACTGCCCTGACCCTAACCCTAGCCACTGCCCTGGAAAACCCTACCTGACCCTAACCCTAGCCACTGCCCTAGCCCTGTCCTGTAGCAAAAGGCCTAATTTACTACTGATGATGAATTACCAGGACTGTGAACTGATGAAGTAGTCCCGTAGAATGCATTTCCATGACACAGGAAGCAGACAAAATTTACGTAATCTGTACTTCCATCATTTGCTATGGCTAAAGCAAGTGCCTAGTGCCCTCATCAAACTCTGCAGCCAAGAACAGCTACACACTAACCACCCACAGATGAAGAAGTCTAAGCAGTTTATAGAAGATATGTACACTGAAGGAGGTCTGATAGTTTCAAGCAACAACACAAGGTTGAAGCCATCAGAGAGCTATCAACAATAGCAACAACACAAAGTTGAAGCCGTCAGAGAGCTATCAACAATAACAACAACACAAAGTTGAAGCCGTCAGAGAGCTATCAACAATAGCAACAACACAAAGTTGAAGCCGTCAGATAGCTATCAACAATAGCAACAACACAAAGTTGAAGCCATCAGAGAGCTATCAACAATAGCTACAACACAAAGTTGAAGCCGTCAGAGAGCTATCAACAATAGCAACAACACAAAGTTGAAGCCATCAGAGAGCTATCAACAATAGCAACACAAAGTTGAAGCCGTCAGATAGCTATCAACAATAGCAACAACACAAAGTTGAAGCCATCAGAGAGCTATCAACAATAGCAACAACACAAAGTTGAAGCCGTCAGAGAGCTATCAACAATAGCAACAACACAAAGTTGAAGCCATCAGAGAGCTATCAACAATAGCAACAACACAAATTTGAAGCCGTCAGAGATCTACATCAACAATAGCAACAACACAAAGTTGAAGCCATCAGAGAGCTATCAACAATAACAACAACACAAAGTTGAAGCCGTCAGAGAGCTATCAACAATAGCAACAGCACAAAGTTGAAGCCATCAGAGAGCTATCAACAATAGCAACAACACAAAGTTGAAGCCATCAGAGAGCTATCAACAATAGCAACAACACAAAGTTGAAGCCGTCAGAGAGCTAACAACAATAACAACAACACAAAGTTGAAGCCATAAGAGAGCTATCAACAATAGCAACAACACAAAGTTGAGGCCATCAGAGAGCTATCAACAATAGCAAAAACACAAAGTTGAAGCCGTCAGAGAGCTATCAACAATAGCAACAACATAAACTTGAAGCCATCAGAGAGCTATCAACAATAGCAACAACACAAAGTTGATGCCATCAGAGAGCTATCAACAATAGCAAACAACACAAAGTTGTAGCCGTCAGAGAGCTATCAACAATAGCAACAACACAAAGTTGAAGCTGTCAGAGAGCTATCAACAATAGCAACAACACAAAGTTGAAGCCGTCAGAGAGCTATCAACAATAGCAACAACACAAAGTTGAAGCTGTCAGAGAGCTATCAACAATAGCAACAACACAAAGTTGAAGCAGTCAGAGAGCTATCAACAATAGCAACAACACAAAGTTGAAGCCATCAGTGAGCTATCAACAATAGCAACAGCACAAAGTTGAAGCCATCAGAGAGCTATCAACAATAGCAACAACACAAAGTTGAAGCCGTCAGAGCTATCAACAATAGCAACAACACAAAGTTGAAGCCGTCAGAGAGCTATCAACAACACAAAGTTGGCAGCAAAAAATATATCTAAATAGAGCTCATGGCCTGCACGCAGGAAGGGAGGAAAGGGATGGGAGGAGAGGAAATAAAACTAGTAGAATGTTTAACAATGCCAACATGGACACTGCAAATGTGAGCTCAGTGGGTGTGACTTACTTCTATGGTTGGTGGCTGGATGAAGGGGGCGGGTATCAGAGGCAGGTGGGTGTGAGGTTGAGTCACTGCGGAGAGACAGAGGCATGTACACAAGCTAACAAGGTCACTATCATACATGTAGCACACATGTGCATGACATTGCTGCTGCATGAAGCGAAGGGAAGAAAGGCCATAAGGAGAGGGAAGGATGTTCCACTTACTTCGCATAAAATTAAAGTCAATCTTTGAAGGCATATATCTTGCCCCACTCTGTACAGAGGGAGACATGTCTAGTTTCATACATAAATTTAAAAAATATATTTTAAACTCCACCCATTCACACACACCTGCAGAAGTCCTGCCACAATGCCACCAGAGGGCTTGCCCAGGGAAGGAATGGTGTACAACTCTGAATTAGAGAGGGTCTCCTGCAAAAAATTAATAGATAAATTATTAGTCATCAGTGAGAGTACTACAGCTGCATGCCATACCAAGCTTCTCTAGATTAACCCAAGGACATGATAAAATACATGGACTCCTTACCACTGCCTTGTCAAGTGACTCCCTGACGTTCTGTGGAGTATTTAGGTCATCTCTGGCAGAATTCAACATTTGCACGACCTGAATATGACCAGGAATAAAAGAGGAGAAGAGGACCCATTAGCATGTGATGATATGACGGAACAATGATAGTGATCACCTTTATCAAGGGGGACTCCAATCTCGGATAGAGTTTGCCGAGAGAAGGTTGTTTCTTCAACACGAAGGAAAAATCTAAGGAAGAATGACAAAAACAAGAAAAGGAGTGTGTATTTGCATTAGATCATAAAGGCAGACTATGAGACAGACAGAGTGAAGAGACAGACAGACAGAGTGAAGAGACAGACAGAGTGAAGAGACAGACAGTGTGAAGAGACAGACAGAGTGAAGAGACAGACAGTGAAGAGACAGACAGTGAAAAGACAGACAGACAGAGTGAAGAGACAGACAGAGTGAAGAGACAGACAGAGTGAAGAGACAGACAGAGTGAAGAGACAGACAGACAGAGTGAAGAGACAGACAGTGAAGAGACAGACAGAGTGAAGAGACAGACAGAGTGAAGAGACAGACAGAGTGAAGAGACAGACAGACAGAGTGAAGAGACAGACAGTGAAAAGACAGACAGACAGAGTGAAGAGACAGACAGACAGAGTGAAGAGACAGACAGACAGAGTGAAGAGACAGACAGATAGAGAAACACAGACAGATTGAGACACACAAATGCAGGTAGAGAGCCAGACAGAAACAGATGAAGCAAACAGAAATAGTAAGAGAGAGACAGAACAGTCAGTCAGAGGGACACAATTAGACAGACAGACAGCTAGATAGGCGCACAGACAAGAGGAGGACGAGTGAACTGCAGTACGTACCATTTGCTCGTGGACTGCCCAATCGCGAATGTTCCGAGTCATGAGCAGAGAGCAATCTCTGAATAGTGACATGGTGACTGACATAGCTGCACAACAGAGATAGGGAAGGAGAGAACAAAGAAGGGCAGAGCAGCAGAAGGTAGGAGGGAGATTAGGAGGAGGAGGAAGGCAGCGAGGAAGAAATTCAAGGAAAATATGAGAGGGAGGGAGAGAGCGTGAGAAAGTCATCACATAACTCGGTTCATACAGAGAGGATCTGCACGCACACATCATAGAGTGTGAACAGAGAAGCTGAGGGTTGAAAGCATAAAGACAACAATGTCCACCCAACTTGAATGTGAAAGATGAAAGGAAACCAGCACAGACACTTCTATAGGCTGTATGACATTGGGATAGCCTTCATCCATTCTCATGTTGTGATGTCAATATCGTGCTCTACAGAGTGATACCTCTGCTCTGACAATGAACTAAACCCACTTCAAAGGCTTATGAACAAGAATGCCAGTGGTGTAGAAGATGAGTCACATTTGCTATTCACTGGTGTCTTATTTTAACACGACTTTGTCAATCTCTCAGTTCCAACAGCTCCCAGTGCATAGCTAAATATCCCACCATATTCCACAGCTTAATTGTCATCTCCATGCATGGGCTCCTACACTTAGCACATTGTGCATACATGAGTTACTTATGGGTCACATACTCGTCTGAACTATGAACTGGAATGAGTTTGAGGTGATGTTTTAGAACAGAACCCGACTTCCTCCGTCCCATACAGACCCCATCCCAGCTTTGCTCATTCTTCACAGCAGCTTTGGGTCCATTATCCTAACAAGTGGTGGAAAAGGTAAAGAACTGACAAGACCACGTTGAGGACACAAACGAAACTGCTCCCTTGCATGTGCACAATAATTACAACCGCTTGGCTTTCAACAGGTGCTCACAATATTTGTGTCGAAAGGTTTGAGGATATCCATGGCAGGTTTTCCTAACACCTCCTCCACACTGTAGCCGCTGATATCCAGAAAGGCACGGTTCACATACTAGACAATCAGACACACACAGGGAGAGAGAACAAGTAAAAGAGAGAGAAAGATCAGAGAGAGAGAGAAGAGAATGGTAAGAGAGAGAAGAGAATGGTAAGAGAGAGAGAAGAGAATGGTAAGAGAGAGAGAAGAGAATGGTAAGAGAGAGAGAAGAGAATGATAAGAGAGAAAGAAGAGAATGGTAAGAGAGAGAGAGAAGAGAATGGTAAGAGAGAGAGAAGAGAATGGTAAGAGAGAGAGAAGAGAATGATAAGAGAGAGAAGAGAATGATAAGAGAGAGAGAAGAGAATGGTAAGAGAGAGAGAAGAGAATGATAAGAGAGAGAGAAGAGAATGGTAAGAGAGAGAAGAGAATGGTAAGAGAGAGAAGAGAATGATAAGAGAGAGAGGAGAATGGTAAGAGAGAGAGAAGAGAATGGTAAGAGAGAGAAGAGAATGGTAAGAGAGAGAAGAGAATGGTAAGAGAGAGAAGAGAATGATAAGAGAGAGAGAAGAGAATGGTAAGAGAGAGAGAAGAGAATGATAAGAGAGAGAGAAGAGAATGGTAAGAGAGAGAGAAGAGAATGGTAAGAGAAAGAAGAGAATGGTAAGACAGAGAAGAGAATGGTAAGAGAGAGAGAAGAGAATGGTAAGAGAGAGAAGAGAATGGTAAGAGAGAGAGAAGAGAATGGTAAGAGAGAGAAGAGAATGGTAAGAGAGAGAGAAGAGAATGGTAAGAGAGAGAGAAGAGAATGGTAAGAGAGAGAGAAGAGAATGATAAGAGAGAAAGAAGAGAATGGTAAGAGAGAGAAGAGAATGGTAAGAGAGAGAGAAGAGAATGGTAAGAGAGAGAAGAGAATGATAAGAGAGAGAGAAGAGAATGGTAAGAGAGAGAGAAGAGAATGATAAGAGAGAGAGAAGAGAATGGTAAGAGAGAGAGAAGAGAATGGTAAGAGAAAGAAGAGAATGGTAAGACAGAGAAGAGAATGGTAAGAGAGAGAGAAGAGAATGGTAAGAGAGAGAAGAGAATGGTAAGAGAGAGAGAAGAGAATGGTAAGAGAGAGAAGAGAATGGTAAGAGAGAGAGAAGAATGGTAAGAGAGAGAGAAGAAAATGATAAGAGAGAGAGAAGAGAATGGTAAGAGAGAGAAGAGAATGGTAAGAGAGAGAGAAGAATGGTAAGAGAGAGAGAAGAGAATGGTAAGAGAGAGAAGAGAATGGTAAGAGAGAGAGAAGAGAATGGTAAGAGAGAGAAGAGAATGGTAAGAGAGAGAAGAGAATGGTAAGAGAGAGAGAAGAGAATGGTAAGAGAGAGAAGAGAATGGTAAGAGAGAGAAGAGAATGGTAAGAGAAAGAAGAGAATGGTAAGAGAGAGAAGAGAATGGTAAGAGAGAGAGAAGAGAATGGTAAGAGAGAGAAGAGAATGGTAAGAGAGAGAGAAGAGAATGGTAAGAGAGAGAAGAGAATGGTAAGAGAGAGAAGAGAATGGTAAGAGAAAGAAGAGAATGGTAAGAGAGAGAGAAGAATGGTAAGAGAGAGAGAAGAGAATGGTAAGAGAGAGAGAAGAGAATGGTAAGAGAGAGAAGAGAATGGTAAGAGAGAGAGGAGAATGGTAAGAGAGAGAAGAGAATGGTAAGAGAGAGAAGAGAATGGTAAGAGAAAGAAGAGAATGGTAAGAGAGAGAAGAGAATGGTAAGAGAGAGAGAAGAGAATGGTAAGAGAGAGAGAAGAGAATGGTAAGAGAGAGAAGAGAATGGTAAGAGAGAGAAGAGAATGGTAAGAGAGAGAAGAGAATGGTAAGAGAGAAAAGAGAATGGTAAGAGAGAGAAGAGAATGATAAGAGAGAGAGAAGAGAATGGTAAGAGAGAGAAGAGAATGGTAAGAGAGAGAGAAGAGAATGGTAAGAGAGAGAAGAGAATGGTAAGAGAGAGAGAAGAGAATGGTAAGACAGAGAAGAGAATGGTAAGAGAGAGAAGAGAATGGTAAGAGAGAGAAGAGAATGGTAAGAGAGAGAAGAGAATGGTAAGAGAGAGAAGAGAATGGTAAGAGAGAGAAGAGAATGGTAAGAGAGAGAAGAGAATGGTAAGAGAGAGAAGAGAATGGTAAGAGAGAGAAGAGAATGGTAAGAGAGAGAAGAGAATGGTAAGAGAGAGAGAAGAGAATGGTAAGAGAGAGAAGAGAATGGTAAGAGAGAGAGAAGAGAATGGTAAGAGAGAGAAGAGAATGGTAAGAGAGAGAAGAGAATGGTAAGAGAGAGAAGAGAATGGTAAGAGAGAGAGAAGAGAATGGTAAGAGAGAGAGAAGAGAATGGTAAGAGAGAGAGAAGAGAATGGTAAGAGAGAGAGAAGAGAATGATAAGAGAGAGACAAAAAGCATAGGAAAAGAGAGAGAGAGAGTAGTGAGTGAAGCGAGAGAGGAGAGAGAACATAAGAGAAAAGAGAGAGCAGTAAGAGTGAGGAAAGAACAGAAGATAAGAAGGAGCAGTGAGAAAGAGAGAGGAGAAAACAGAAGAGAAGAGAGAGCAGTGAGAGTGAGGAAAGAACCGAAGATAAGAAGGAGCAGTGAGAAAGAGAGAGGAGAAAACAGAAGAGAAGAGAGAGCAGTGAGAGTGAGGAGAAAACAGAAGAGAAGAGAGAGCAGTGAGAGTGAGGAAAGAACAGAAGAGAAGAGAGAGCAGTGAGTGAGGAGAAAACAGAAGAGAAGAGAGAGCAGTGAGAGTGAGGAAAGAACAGAAGATAAGAAGGAGCAGTGAGAAAGAGAGAGGAGAAAACAGAAGAGAAGAGAGAGCAGTGAGAGTGAGGAAAGAACAGAAGAGAAGAGAGAGCAGTGAGAGTGAGGAGAAAACAGAAGAGAAGAGAGAGCAGTGAGTGAGGAGAAAACAGAAGAGAAGAGAGAGCAGTGAGAGTGAGGAGAAAACAGAAGAGAAGAGAGAGCAGTGAGAGTGAGGAAAGAACAGAAGATAAGAAGGAGCAGTGAGAAAGAGAGAGGAGAAAACAGAACAGAAGAGAGAGCAGTGAGAGAGGAGCAAGGGAACAGAAGAGAAAAGAGTGAGAGAGCAGTGAGAGTGAGGAGAGTAGTGAGAGTGAGGAGAGAAAAGAAGAGGAAAGAGACAGAGAGAAGTGAAAGCGAGAAAGAGGAGAGAGAACAGAAGAGAAGAGAGAGAGACCAAAGGGAGAGAAATTAGGTAAAGATCACAGACAACATGCATTTTGAGAGATGTATTTTGATAACCACACTCATTATTCACTAGTCGAGTTACTTGAGCACTTTGTTGGACTGACTATATTAAAGACCAACAGGAAGTCTCGGACTGTGATCCAAATATTTCTAAATGACCTGGCAAAACTGCACGAGGTATGTACACACATATATAAATAAAAGGTCATTCAAAATACTTCCGTCTAAAAGAATTGCAGCTTGAAATATCCTGTTTGACTTAATTAAACTATTAGGCTCTCAGAACATCAAATACCAGTATAATCATCCAGCCTGCACACAAGTGCTGCACATACACACAGCAAACCTCACACAAGTGTTGAGGTACACATAGGAGGCACAATTCAGATGCCACCACAGCTATGTGCGCTTGTATGTATGTACGCAGCAAAAGGCTGAAGCATTGCTGGTGTAAGAACAGGTGATACAATTGCTGGAGTAGCTCAGTAACTCACCAAAATCTCGCTGTTCTTGCCGGAGACTTGAATGGCATCACTGCTGTGCTCCACAGCCTCATAGAGAGCGAGTCCAAATCTAAGCCGCAAGGAGGCAGGGGCAACAGTCAACAACAATAATCACAGCAACAGAATGGAGGGAGAAGCTAATTACTCACATTTGTCTTTCTTTATGAGCAATCTCCGACTTTTCCATCATTTTTAGTTCCAATAATAATCGCTCTCCTAGACAGTCCTGAACGGTAAGCACCTGGAAGCACAGGTCATGTCAACAACAACAACAACAACAACAACCACAGCCACCACCACAACTACAGCCACAACAACAAACACAGCCACAACAAACAGCCACAACCGCAATCACGGCCACAACAACCACGGCCACAACAAACACAGCACAACAACAACCACAGTCACAACAACTACAGCCACAACAACTACAGTCACAACAACAACCACAGCCACAACAACTACAGCCACAACAGCAACAGGCACAACAACTAGCCGTAACAACAACAGCCACAACAAAAACCACAGCCACAACAACCACAACAACAACTACAGCCACAACAACAACAACAACAGCCACAACAACCACTACTACTACTAATACAATAACAACTACAACAGACAATGACTACTAAAACGGATGTGAAGGAAGTTGTCTCACTAACCCTGGATACACCATTGAGAAGAAGCTCATCAATGAGCTGAAGTGGCTTCAAATTTTGGACTATTGCTACCAGTCCTACATTCTGTTTCAGGCCATGAAGGTCGATGAACCTAGTACACACAAAGACAGGACACATACACATGCACACACACACACACACACCAGGTACAGTTACATAAGCCAAGTGATTAGCATCAGGAAGTTCCCTCACTAATTGAGAGCCTGATACAAGAGGGAGAAACCCACTTAATCAACCCAGACACCCTCTTCATGTTTCCCTGTGAAGTGGGGTTGTGGAATTTGAGCTTACCTAATATGATTACAACTCATGGTGTCCACGTCACTGCAACCAACCAACGTGTGCACCTCACACTAATTAGCAAATATTCTTATATGGTGGTTTGCAGTTGACCTCATTAAAATTAATCTGTTCTTGTAGTTGCTTTGCCAACATTTCATTCGGCCTCCATCAGGGCGAATGAAAACAAACACACAATGCTACTCATTTATACTCGCTGGCATCGTGTTTCACAGGAAGTGCACGTGATCCATCATGACCTATCTGAATGCAGTAGCATAACAGATGGATTATGGGAGTGGCTTCACATGCACAGTCTTGAGAGTCGACACTCGGGTAGCTCCACCCCTACATCTTGATTGAAGTGCTGGATGTACGTTGGATGTGCAGCACCTCCTCTACAAGTCGTTGGCTCCATTTGCTGGCTCTAACAATCACTGAAGTCTATTCCTACAAATTGGGTGGTGATGGTTCCACACATGCTCTATGATGGCAGACTTTACAACCTCTCCCTTGTGCACGCATCTTTATACTCCTTGATCCAGGTCTCAAACACACACTTTCCGACAGCTGCAGGCAATTCTATACACGACTGATGAGTTCATGGTAGTTTGTAATTTATCTTTGACCCTGGTAAGCTCAAGTCATCCCTAAATTGGAAACAACCCTGATGTCTTATTTTTCACAAACACATCTGATATCTTCACTTCACATTGGAGATACGATTAAGGTAGACTTTCCCCCGTTCATTTCTCTGACTTCTTCAAAGCCCAGCAGATGAATGGTAGTGGGTAGCCATTGCTAGAAAATTCCCAATCTCTGTGCAGTTTTCCTTGACGGTCACTCTTCTGGCTCTGTCATAGAGACTTTGATGATCCCTCTTATGACGTGAACTGGATGTTGTGAACCATAATGAAGTATCTATCCATTATGGGACCCCTTTTATGCATACTGTGAGTCTAGCATGCCATCCACCCCTTGCAGTGAGCAGTCAAGGAAAGAAAGTTGGCCATCTCTAACGGCATGGCAAACTTGATTGTGAGCCTGGTTATGTTCAGATGGTTAAGGAGTTCTTGTCCCTCTCTTTATGATGAAGAATACATCTCTTCTTGTCCCTCTCTTTATGATGCAGAATGTATCTCTTCTTCTTGTCCCTCTCTTTATGATGCAGAATGCATCTCTTCTTCTTGTCCCTCTCTTTATGATGCAGAATGTATCTATTCTTCTTGTCCCTCTCTTTATGATGCAGAATGTATCTCTTCTTGTCCCTCTCTTTATGATGCAGAATGTATCTCTTCTTCTTGTCCCTCTCTTTATGATGCAGAATGTATCTCTTCTTCTGTTCCTCTCTTTATGATGCAGAATGTATCTCTTCTTCTTGTCCCTCTCTTTATGATGCAGAATGCATCTCTTCTTCTTGTCCCTCTCTTTATGATGCAGAATGTATCTCTTCTTCTTGTCCCTCTCTTTATGATGCAGAATGTATCTCTTCTTGTCCCTCTCTTTATGATGCAGAATGTATCTCTTCTTGTCCCTCTCTTTATGATGCAGAATACATCTCTTCTTCTTGTCCCTCTCTTTATGATGCAGAATGCATCTCTTCTTGTCCCTCTCTTTATGATGCAGAATACATCTCTTCTTCTGTCACTCTCTCTATGATGCAGAATGTATCTCTTCTTGTCCCTCTCTTTATGATGCAGAATGTATCTCTTCTTGTCCCTCTCTTTATGATGCAGAATACATCTCTTCTTCTGTCACTCTCTCTATGATGCAGAATGTATCTCTTCTTGTCCCTCTCTTTATGATGCAGAATACATCTCTTCTTCTGTCACTCTCTCTATGATGCAGAATGTATCTCTTCTTGTCCCTCTCTTTATGATGCAGAATGTATCTCTTCTTGTCCCTCTCTTTATGATGCAGAATACATCTCTTCTTCTGTCACTCTCTTTATGATGCAGAATGCATCTCTTCTTCTTGTCCCTCTCTTTATGATGCAGAATGTATCTCTTCTTCTGTCACTCTCTCTATGATGCAGAATGTATCTCTTCCTGTCCCTCTCTTTATGATGAAGAATGTATCTCTTCTTCTTGTCCCTCTCTTTATGATGCAGAATGTATCTCTTCTTGTCCCTCTCTTTATGATGCAGAATGTATCTCTTCTTGTCTCTCTCTTTATGATGCAGAATGTATCTCTTCTTCTTGTCCCTCTCTTTATGATGAAGAATGTATCTCTTCTTCTTGTCCCTCTCTTTATGATGCAGAATGTATCTCTTCTTGTCTCTCTCTTTATGATGCAGAATGCATCTCTTCTTCTGTCACTCTCTCTATGATGCAGAATGTATCTCTTCTTGTCACTCTCTTTATGATGCAGAATGTATCTCTTCCTGTCCCTCTCTTTATGATGCAGAATGCATCTCTTCTTCTGTCACTCTCTTTATGATGCAGAATGTATCTCTTCTTGTCCCTCTCTTTATGATGCAGAATGTATCTCTTCTTCTTGTCCCTCTCTTTATGATGAAGAATGTATCTCTTCTTGTCCCTCTCTTTATGATGCAGAATGTATCTCTTCTTCTGTTCCTCTCTTTATGATGCAGAATGTATCTCTTCTTGTCTCTCTCTTTATGATGCAGAATGTATCTCTTCTTGTCCCTCTCTTTATGATGCAGAATGTATCTCTTCTTCTTGTCCCTCTCTTTATGATGCAGAATGTATCTCTTCTTGTCCCTCTCTTTATGATGCAGAATGTATCTCTTCTTCTTGTCCCTCTCTTTATGATGCAGAATGTATCTCTTCTTGTCCCTCTCTTTATGATGCAGAATGTATCTCTTCTTCTTGTCCCTCTCTTTATGATGCAGAATGTATCTCTTCTTGTCTCTCTCTTTATGATGCAGAATGTATCCCTTCTTGTCCCTCTCTTTATGATGCAGAATGTATCTCTTCTTCTTGTCCCTCTCTTTATGATGCAGAATGTATCTCTTCTTCTGTTCCTCTCTTTATGATGCAGAATGTATCTCTTCTTCTGTTCCTCTCTTTATGATGCAGAATGTATCTCTTCTTGTCCCTCTCTTTATGATGCAGAATGCATCTCTTCTTCTGTTCCTCTCTTTATGATGCAGAATGTATCTCTTCTTGTCCCTCTCTTTATGATGCAGAATGTATCTCTTCTTCTTGTCCCTCTCTTTATGATGCAGAATGTATCTCTTCTTCTTGTCCCTCTCTTTATGATGCAGAATGCATCTCTTCTTGTCCCTCTCTTTATGATGCAGAATGCATCTCTTCTTCTTGTTCCTCTTTATGATGCAGAATGTATCTCTTCTTCTTGTCCCTCTCTTTATGATGCAGAATGTATCTCTTCTTCTTGTTCCTCTTTATGATGCAGAATGTATCTCTTCTTGTCCCTCTCTTTATGATGCAGAATGTATCTCTTCTTCTTGTCCCTCTCTTTATGATGCAGAATGTATCTCTTCTTGTCCCTCTCTTTATGATGCAGAATGTATCTCTTCTTCTTGTCCCTCTCTTTATGATGCAGAATGTATCTCTTCTTGTCCCTCTCTTTATGATGCAGAATGTATCTCTTCTTGTCCCTCTCTTTATGATGCAGAATGTATCTCTTCTTGTCCCTCTCTTTATGATGCAGAATGTATCTCTTCTTGTCCCTCTCTTTATGATGCAGAATGTATCTCTTCTTGTCCCTCTCTTTATGATGCAGAATGTATCTCTTCTTGTCCCTCTCTTTATGATGCAGAATGTATCTCTTCTTCTGTCACTCTCTTTATGATGCAGAATGTATCTCTTCTTGTCCCTCTCTTTATGATGCAGAATGTATCTCTTCTTGTCCCTCTCTTTATGATGCAGAATGTATCTCTTCTTGTCCCTCTCTTTATGATGCAGAATGTATCTCTTCCTGTCCCTCTCTTTATGATGCAGAATGTATCATCAACATAGATTTTCCGAAGGACAGGTCTTGTTGGAGCTGACTCAATAGCAGCTCCTCTTCTCTGTTCATAGAAGTTCCCCCTGCAGCTGAATTAGGTTGACTTCAGGAAGTCTCCAACAGCTCAACGGTCTTGTCAGGTCTTTCCTCCAGGGTCTCATCCTTTCTCAACATGTCATGTATTACCTCAACTGCCCCATCCATGGGTACACAGGTTAAAAGATACCTCAAAACTGACTAGCATATCATCTGAACTAAGACAGACATTTTTGACTCCATCCATACAATGACCTGAGTCTTTCGCATATGTATCAGTTTCGTCTCCAAGGGGAGAGATCAACCATGCTATACATTTTGAAAGTTGGTAAGCAGAGGAAACAAAAGGTAAAGGGGTGTCTATTTTTGTGTATTTTTGGAAGGCCATACAGGGTTTCATTTAGTGGGAGGCGGGGGGGGGGGGGGGGGGGGGGGGGTAGCTGTCCCCCTTTGGAACCTTTTTGCCACCCCCCCCCCTTGGAAATTGTATTATTAAAATTCACTAGAAACTTTGTCACATCTTTAACCATCATGCCCCCCCCTTAATATCCAGATTCCTCCAGTTGCCCCCCCCCCCCCCCCCCCCACCACTTGGACAATTTTCTAAATGAAACCCTGCCATATATATATATATATATATAACAGTGGTGGTGAACCTACTGTTGACCTAAGTTAATTGTGCAGCACAGTTCATATCTCCAGTATCCTCTCTGAACTCTTAGTGTACAACTCAAGCCTTTCCCCTGTGATTTGGTTCTTCCTCAGCCATCTGTGTCACAGTCCAGCATCTTTGCGAATTTAGAATGCTAGTCATGATGTGTCAAAATGACAGCACTTGGCATTCCCTTTGTCTGCTGGGAAGATAACACATCTTGCATCTTCTTCACTTCTTTGGTGAAACCACACCCATCATTATCTGTCTGAGCTTATACACTTGAGCATTCGTAAAGCTTCAGCTTGGAGACATGTCAACGAGGAGTTGATTCAGCTCTAGGTAGCTTCATCAGCTGCTGGAAATTGCCACTAGCTCACCTCTAGCTTCTAGCTACCAGACCACTAGCTATCTGTAGAACATCTTTACCACTTGCTCCAGCCCATTCACCTTCGCCCTGATATCCTTGTATGATTTAGCCTTCTCACAAGCAAGGGTTGCTCCTTATAGGTTTTTTCTCGTCTACAAATGCCATAATGTTACTAGAAGCTATAGAGTGGGTAGTGCAGTCAATCATGTGACAGATCCCAGCATTTGTATTGGTCCAATGCAGTGGAATGGACCAAGAGTTGGACCAAATCCTACTCTTTCATTGCGTAAGCTATCAGCATTACCGGTTCACAATATCAAGGCAATATATCAGAGTGCACACGACGGATTGCCTTACATCATGTTGTGAACTTGCATTCAATCACATCTACAGGTCTCTCTCTCTACGTCAGGGGTGGGCAATTATTTTTTCCATGGGGCCACATGAGAAACAGAAAATATTGTGGAGGGCCGGGCCAAAAGGCTTAAGGGAGGCTTTTACCATTTTTTTAATGATTTAAAAAAATAATTTTTATTGCTCTATTCTATACCTTGATGCATGTAGTTGTTATGTTTCAAGTTTCAGAGTATTTCAATGCTCCATTATGAAGTTATGCACCATTCTATTTCACATTATCAAGCTATATACAAAATACCGTTTGAATCTTGAAGACGGCGCTCCTGCCAAAGGTAAGCGTATCTCCCTAACCGTTCATGATAGAAGTCTGGAAAAGGACTCTAAATGAAGCTCTCAGTAAGCTTCCAATTACCATAGTTACCACGCAGCCCTGTGCTGTCATCACATGATCTGCGCATCCTGTCAGGCAACCGTCATCATTTCGATTTTTACCAAAAAAATACCCCCCCAAAAAACACCCACTTTTCATGGCTTCTCCTGAAAATCACTGTTTCCGAATCTGGAAATATTCTAACTTGCTCATTTTTTAATGTATACAAGATTTTAATATATCATTTGAAAGTCCTTTCCCTGCTCTAAAAAGTGAATGATTAAAACATGTTTAAGTCCATCCATGGTGAAGGTATGCATATGGATATACATACCATGTTTAGAACTTCAGGTTGACCTCTCTTAAAATTCAGTTGTTGTGCTAATGATATTTTTAGCCATTCACTTTTCACTTCTATGATCACTCTAAGCACTTCCTAAGTGGGAAGTGGTTAGGACTAAGTGGCCATGAGTTAGAATATTTGCCCCTGATACTGAGGTGGGATCCATAACTTCACCTAGGTAGTAGATATGCAAAATCTGAGCATATCAAAAGAAAGCACATTCAATACACTGCATCTTGATAAAATTTCACCTGGATTGAGAAATATTAAAAAAAGTTATGACAAGTTGTGTCGACCACCCCAGAAATGGTAAAAGCCTCCCTTAACTCAATTCTGCATAATATTAATTGTATTTCTTTATAAAAAGCAGTAAATAGCATTGTTTTGACAAGCTGGTAAGTCTGGTAAGAGTATATGTGATGATTAAACAATGAAAAAGTGAGGTTGCCTTACAAAAAATGTCATTTATTCAATCAAATTTCTCAAACCAATGGTAAACAAAATGTGAACATTTTTAACATTTGTGACTCATTATATTAGTAATCATTTTCAGTCACATTCACCCCAAAACACATTTTGAGTTTTATATAGTTGGAAAGAGGTTCTTAGCTTTCTAAAGACATCACAATATTGTCTTTGTACTCCAAATATTAAGCAAAATACAACATATTATATTAATGATTGTCACTGAACTGTGATTTTCAGAAAAAGGCCTCCAAAGAAAGTGTTCCAGTTAACTGCTAGTTGGTGCCTTTACATGCCTACATTTGTAGTCTAACCACCTCATTTGGTATTTTTCATTTCTTTTTTCTTGTTCAGTGAGAGAAATCTAGTCTCTGTTGGGCTTTAACGAGTGCATCAAAGTCAGGTTGAATGTCTGAGGCGGAGATGCGAAGCAAAGCTGACAGATGATCATCAGTGAGAGAGGATCTATACCTGGATTTGGTAAATTTCATCACTGAGAATGGTTGTTCACATATGTAGGTAGAGCCAAAGAGAACCAACATCTTCTGAGCATGTCTCCTCATGTTTGGAAAGTTCTCCTCCTTGAGAGAAGAGTAAAAATCCAGCAGTGATCCTGACTTAAAGTGCTCTGCCAGTACCGCATCAAACTGCAGGTCAATAAGTTCCAGCTGAACATCACTGGGTGCATTATCCACGCTGCTGGTAAAGGAAGAGGAAATCAAGTGCATTTCATCCTCGATTGTTCTGAGATCTTCAAATCGCCTTGAAAACTCATCATGCAGTGCTCCTAACATGGATGAGTACCTGCGGAGGAGCTGATGGTGTGACTTCCTTTAGGGTTTGCATGTGAGTGAGAATGTTGCTCTCCAGTTGGCTTGATAGAAACTGCATCTTTCTCATGAAAGTCATCACCAGACTGTGCATTTCATGAACAAAAAAGGCCCTTGCCTTGCAGTTTGGTGTTCAGTTCAATCATGAGTGCAGTCACATCAACAGCAAATGCCATCCAGTCCTCATCTGAGAGCTCTGGGATGTCTTGGCCTTTCTTCACACAAAACTCTCGATCTCTGCTTTCAGGTCCCAAACGCTTTTTAGCACTTTGCCCAGGCTGAGCCATCTGCCAGCTGTGTGGTAGCCGATGTCACTATGCTCAGTGTCATGCTCCTCCAAAAGTGCAACAAACTGCCTGTGATTCAATGCTCGTGCCCTGATGAAGTTTACTATTCTAGTTACAACATCAATAACATGGTTACTTGCACAACACATGCTGGTGTATAATACAATGCAAAAATACCAATTTCTGATCTGCGTCAATTTCCGTCACTTTTTCTTGCATACGTTTCAAAAGTCCGACATTCCCCCCCCCCCCCCCCGTCAGATTTGGACAACCGTCCGTTGTGACACCTACCAGTCTGTCCCATTTCAGTCCCAGCGTGTCCATGCACGCATTTACCTCCGTGAACAGATCGCTCCCTGTCGTTGTCCCTTTCATTGACCGCATTGCAGCCAGCTCCTCCGTAATCTTGAAGTCCTTGATCCCACGAACAAATACGAGTAACTGGGTTGTGTCACGGACATCACAGCTCTCATCCAAAGCCAAGGAGAAAAAGTCAAAACTTGCCACTTCACATTGCAGCTGAAGCTCCAGATTCCCCGCAATGTCCTCGATCCTTCTCGTCACCGTTCACCTGGACAGCGGGACTTGCTCAAATGCTTTTTTTCCTTCAGGGCATATTAGTTCTGCAGAGTCCACCAAGCACTCTTTGACAAACTCCTCCTCCGAGAATGGCTTACTGTTTTTAGCGATTTTGTGGGATATCACAAAGCTAGTCTTGGTTGCTGCATCCCTGGATATGTGAAGCTTGGTAAAAATGCCTTGCTGCTTTTGTAGCTTAGCTAGCAAAGTTTCCGATGTCCGCGCCCTTTCAGCATCAGTCAAGTTTTTGTATTTTTCCACGTGTTTCGTATGGTAATGCCGACTCAAATTGTAATCCTTAAATACGGCGGCTTTATCTCCAACTTCAGTAAATAAATACTTAGCAGTCCATTTTTTGTTGAAAACCCTGCATTCAGCATCTACCTTTCTTTTTTTAGCATGAGCGGACATTTTGAGGGCTAAAGTCGTATTGCGACCTGCTTGTGACAACGATTCAATCACGCGCACGTCTTGATTTACGTATTGCGTCATTTTGTGTGAATAAAAAAGCACCTTCAAAATAAAAGCAATGCAGCTTTAGTCCCTTACACGGGCCGGTCAGAGTCAACCAAAGGGCTGTATGTGGCCCGGGGGCCGTAAAATGCCCAGGTCTACTCTATGTTGTGCTCTATAGGGACCTATGCTTGTGTTCATGTGTGTGTGTGTGTGTGTGTGTGTGTGTGTGTGTGTGTGTGTGTGTGTGTGTGTGTGTGTGTATGTGTTCTATAGGATGTATGTTTATGTGTCCATGGCTTGTGGTAGATGTGCATGTGTTTGTTTGTCTATATGTATATTTTTGTGTTGTGTGAATGTTTGTGTTGTATTGTATGAATGTTTGTGTTGTGTTTGTGTATGTATTTGTTTGTGTGTTGTGGGTTGTGTGTGTGTTGTGTTTGTGTTATGTGTTTGTGTTGTGAATGTGTGTTGTGTTTGTGTTGTGTGTTTGTGTTGTGTGTTTGTGTTGTGAATGTGTGTTGTGTTTGTGTTGTGTGTTTGTGTTGTGTGTTTGTGTTGTGAATGTGTGTTGTGTTTGTGTTGTGTGTTGTGTTTGTGTTGTGTGTTTGTGTTGTGTGTTTGTGTTGTGAATGTGTGTTGTGTGTTTGTTTGTGTTGTGTTTGTGTTGTGTTTGTGTTGTGTGTGTATGTACAGTATGTTTGTCTTGTGCATTTGTGTTGTGTGTGTTGTGTACTGTATGTTTGTCTTGTGTGTGTGTGTTGTATGTTTGTGTTGTGTGTGTATTGCATGTGTGTGTTTGTGTTGTGTGTGTGTGTACAGTATATGTTTGTGTTGTGTGTGTATGCATGTTTGTGTTGTGTGTGTGTTTGCATTGTGTTGTATGTGTATGTTTGTGGTGCGTGTGCGTGTGTTGTGTGTGTGTGCATGCGTGTGTGGAAGAAGGTAAAGTACAGATTTTCAACGCTGAAGTCAGTCCAAGGAAGCGATAACATAAACATGGCAAGGAGGAATGCCTTCTCCTGCATGGAAACACTTGATAGCCCCATGTGCACAGGCCACCCCAAATGTGACAAGCTTCCACAGTGCTACTAATCCACAGAAGTGCAAAGTGCAAAGAATATTTTTATTCCTGGAAACTAGGGTGCTATCAAAACTTTGGAGGTCAGGTGGTCAGCTTAGCTGGTGTGGATTACACCTTTCAAGGAAACTAAGTTACATGTACCAGGAAACTAAGTTACAGGAAACTAAGTTACCAGGAAATTGATTAAATCATATCAAAATTGGGGAGGTATTTGAACAACTCAGCATAGCTTTGGTGTGCACCCCCCCCCCCCTCAAGGGGTCAGTTACATACATAACAAAAATAGGTGGGAACATCTCTTCAAAAGGTGAGCAGCTAAAGAAATTGAAGTATGAAATACAATATAAGAAGTGACCTTAGCTAGCTGATTTGTCACACTGATTTGTCACACTGATTTGTGCTGTCACATGTGTAACATAGAAGTTGTCATGCATTCAAGTGCCTCAAAGATGCTTAGAAAACTGCTATCCAAGTTCTCAACTCCAGAAATTCTGAAGCCAAGAAATTTCTTCACTAGAACTAGGAAGAGCAACTAGCACTATTCAGCTAGTTCCACCATACATTCAGCTAGGTCTACCATCTTCAATTAGGTCCACCACATTCAGCTAGGTCCACCACATTCAGTTACGTCCACCATATATTCAACACATTCAGCTAGTCCACCATATATTCAGCTAGTTCACCATATATTCAGCTAGGTCCATCTTATTCAGCTAGGTCCACCACATTCAGCTAGGTCCACCACATTCAGCTAGGTCCACCACATTCAGCTAGGTCCACCACATTCAGCTAGTCCACCATATATTCAGCTAGTCCACCATATATTCAGCTAGGTCCACCACATTCATTCAGCCACATTCAGCTAGTTCACAATAATATTCAGCTAGGTCCACCACATTCAGCTAGGTCCACCACATTCAGTTAGTCCACCATATATTCAGCTAGTCCACCATATATTCAGCTAGTTCACTATATATTCAGCTAGGTCCTCCACATTCAGCTAGTTCACAATAATATTCAGCTAGGTCCACCACATTCAGCTAGGTCATTCAGCTAGTCCACCATATATTCAGCTAGTCCAACACATTCAGCTAGTCCACCATATATTCAGCTAGTTCACTATATATTCAGCTAGGTCCTCCACATTCAGCTAGTTCACAATAATATTCAGCTAGGTCCACCACATTCAGCTAGGTCCACCACATTCAGCTAGTCCAACACATTCAGCTAGTCCACCATATATTCAGCTAGGTCCACCACATTCATTCAGCTAGGTCCTCCACATTCAGCTAGTTCACAATAATATTCAGCTAGTTCACTATATATTCAGCTAGGTCCATCTTATTCAGCTAGTCCACCACATTCAGCTAGTCCACCACATTCAGCTAGTCCACCACATTCAGCTAGTTCACCATATATTCAGCTAGTTCACTATATATTCAGCTAGGTCCACCATATATTTAGCTAGGTCCACCACATTCAGCTAGGTCCATATATTCAGCTAGTCTACACCACATTCAGTGTAGGTCCACTATATATTCAGCTTCAGCTAGGTCACCACATTCAGCTAGGTCACCATATATTTAGCTAGGTCCACCATCTTCAACTAGGTCACCACATTCAGCTAGTCCACCACATTAATGCCCCCAAGAAATAGAGGACATGGTTGATTGGTGCAAGGAAACCACACACCCTTGCACTTCATGCACCCATGAAGGTAACCAGAAGACATGGAAAATGTCCACATCACAACTCATTAAAGAGTAATTAGGTCATAAAGCAGTTTTCACACCACATGACCTGGGCTCCCTGTAATATCTGCCACACTACTTGTGGAAAGGGAAGGAGGAGGGGGGGAGAGAAAAGAAAATCATAAGCTTAATTAAAGCATATGCTCACGTTGAAAGATGGTTGAGGTTACTACTAGGGGGAGACGGATTTCCAACTAGGGGAGGGCGCATATCCACATCCAAGAACACCACGGACTGATGACGACACCTCTCAATGTTCTCAATGACCTGGCTCTCACTGTGTGCCAGGCAGCAGTCGTAGCCCGCATCTTGACAGCGCTTCAGCAGAGTGTGACCCAGCGAATCCCCCTTTGACAGGAAGAGGATGATCTAAAGGGGATGGGAGCGAGAGGAAAAGAGGGTGCTGAGTTCAGAGAAGGCATTTGCATGATCCTAGTTTTAATGGGGTGGGGTGGAGAGTTCACAAAATTGTTATCTTGGTCTGTACATACATGACCCTGTGCATCTCCTTCACAATAGAGTGATCTGGTCAAAACTGTCCCTATATTCCTTCCCCTCTCAGTGCCTTAAAAGGGCATATAAAACTTTTCCGTTTCTCTGTTCATTGTTTTCTGGGGATGTTTGCTGCCCAGCAATGCAGGGAGAACACACAATGGCCCCGAGTACACACACATGTATGTGTGTGTGTGTGTGTGTGTGTGTGTGTGTGTGTTTGCAATCATACATACGGAGGATCTACTAAAAGCATGCACACCAAATTAGGGGGAAAAACTTCTTTAAACAGAAGCTGGGCAGAGAACAGAGGTGGCAGGAAGCCAAAAGTCACGAGGGTGCGTATGTTGTGACAGATTCGACACTGATTCCATCTTCTAGATAGCCAAGGTATGTTTTAGACTGGCCTAATTTATTGCACCCACCTGCTATACTCTGTTGTGCATGCAAGTCACGTCACCGGCAACACGAGTTCACCGTGCCCAAGTGCCATTCAGACTTCTCTTCTTCTTTTGTTACTTCTGCTTAAATGTATTAAGCTCATACAATTGTGCAATGATGCCAAGAGCAATCCTGGGCTCATTTATGGATGTTCAAAGTTCACAGTTTCTGCCCACCTAATAGTGGTTAGGGCCAGGGCTAGGATCAGGTGGTAACATTTTGCACTATAAGAGATTCAATGATAATTTCTTCCTCTTTGGAATTTGCACAGGGTTAACAATACATTATATACTGTGCCTGTGACAGGCCAGGGGTCCACAAAAGTCCCCTACAACCATATTCAATGGGATAGCCCAGGTGTTCTAGAAGGGTGTTAAAATTTGATTGCTAAGTAACTTCCCCCACAATGCTGTGAATGACACACTTAGGATGTAAAAAAAATGTTGTTTTTTCTTTACACTTGAGCAAGTGTGAATTGCAAGTTATCATATGATGATTTACTCCCCACATTTTAACACTTCTGCAATTGTAGATCAACTCGGCTAGGGTGGGTGAAGATAGATCCAAAAATGGCACTAATGCTATCCTCACTGATATCATCATGATCATTGCCGACCATCCTTCAGAGGAACACAGCTATTACCTACATGTACAATGCTTACTTGACATTTTACCAGGGAAAACTTCACTTCCATTAAACACAGTGAGTAAAATACATATTTTAATGTATTTTTTAATTTATTAATAGTTTTTTTTTAATGGCTGATGGTCGCAAATGCCATGACAAATGGTTTCTTTCCAGGCCTTACTGCTGTTTCTGGAAGTCCAAGGAAACCTGCACAGGTCCCTACGTTTAGTGGGAATCACCCTGAATCCCTTTTCTCGTTAGAAAGGAACCTGATTTTTTTCTTCTTTCCCCCCCCCCCCCTTCTTTTTTCCCCCTTCAATTTCCCCCCTTCACCTCAATGGAGCTGATTCCTATACCAAACTGCCAGCTTATACAATGACTTTCTCATTAATCAACTCAAATCTATTTACTCACTCAACATTTCGGCTATCAGGAACATCAAGCCAAAACATCAAGTGAGTAAATTTAAGTTGATCATCAGGAAAGTCATTGTATTTATATTATGTCAACTGAGAGTGTTGAGAGTTTATTGCATTTGAACTGTGAAAAGTTTGTTCTTGAAAAAGAATTATAGCATATGGTCATGAAAAATGGTCATGAAAAATAATAAATTACCAACAAATTAGTCATCAGTTAATTAAGCAAGCACCTTGGCTTTTGTTTTAAGCATCGATTATGATGTAGGTCTCTTCCTACTCGAAAATCGGCACTTCATTGCTGGCCACTGGAACTAGATGTGACATCCAGGTACATGTCTCTCTCAGGCTCTGTCAGGGTCTGTTCTGCAGCAGTTCAATCATTTGCCATACCAGCTAGCCCGGTATATATAATTAAGAATCTGTACCTAGATTGTGCATTGCTTGTTCAGTGGCTGCTGACTGATGCTATAAGCATTGGGCTTAACCCTCTTAATATGGTAGTTGTTGTTGTTGCTGTGTGTGTGTGTGTGTGTGTGTGTGTGTGTGTGTGTGTGTGTGTGTACTAGTAATGAGCATTGAGTGACTAGAATTTAAAAAAATTAAAAAATGTTTTAGCTTGAAATCTTAGTTGTTGATCACATTGCTCGACTTATTGTCCTACTCCAAGCATGGCTGAAGGCCTAATATATACCATACACTTATCTTAATGGCTGAAGGCCTAATATATACCATAAACTTATCTTATTGATCACCATACTTTCTTGTTTGGATTGTGATATGGAGAAGAACAAGAATCATACAGATTCCTAACTGGTGGTTAGAACCAGATCAGATATTCTCTCAAGATTGACCATGACGATCATTCCAGTCCAGCAAACTCGTCCATAGCTAGAAAGTGTTGGCGATGAATTGAGTGGATATGTCAGAATGAAACTTCACCATCCCTTCCAGTCAGCCATTAACCATTCTAATTTGCCTGTGAGGCCAGTTTTATTTCTTTTAGCTAGTTTAGAATCTGCTGCCTTTTTCTCGACCTTTCCTAGTTTATGTAGTTTATGTAAGCCCGCATTCATATCGACCATTCCCGGTTTACATAGGCCCACTCTATTTAATACAGGTGACCCATTCATATTTTTTTAATGGATGAACGAGCGGCACATACCTAGATATGCCATGCATGGCAATACCAAGTAATCCATCCAACTCCCCACTGAGAGCTCACTTTGCTCACCAATTATATACTATAGCCAGAGCTACTCTTCGTAGCTATAGTCTTACATGGAACTCTATCACTATGCTGAAAGAGTACTGTACGAGTACGTACAGCTAACCTATGTTCCTGTGTGTTATAAGCTTTGTTCTTGTCCTAGTGCAGGCATCCAGCACCAGAGCACGATATATCCGGAGAGGACTCTCAAGAGTAGATATACTTACTTGGATAGCTTCTTAGACTCCTCCTAGGCATGCTTGTAGATTTTGGATGGATAACTAATGAACCATCTCACCACCACAGATATGGCTTCAGCAGCATTTCATCAGTGGGGAAGGGAGGTATCTAGTAACAGCTACCAAAAATTCAAAGAACCAGCTTCTCAAGCTTTGTAAAACTTATCCCTCCACTGAGTGATAAACCGCAAACAACATGGCTACTAGCATGGAATACTTCACTCAGAGCCGGAAGCTCCACAGCATCTTTGCTAAGCTACCCGCTATACACAAGTACCTCTTCTCCACCTTTGTCACACTTTTGCCTTCATGAAGGCCTGAATTACCATCTTCAAGCCAAGACAAACCTTTAGCTTTGACTCCAATTTTCTTGACAGCACTTCATGAACATCTAGGATAGCGAGGTGCTATACCTTAGAGCTTTTAAAACAGAGCAGACCAGTGGGTATGCCCAGGTATCTTTACCATGTGCATAGCATAAACGATTGATTGATTACACCCTATTATGTTGCAGGAAAAAACACCATAATTATGGTGTCTATGTCAGTGAACTGATTAGAGTGAGGTCATTGAGATTCTCCACATGGAATTTGACCTCTAAAGTACAATGACGCAGCTATGTGTCAATTAAGAGATTTGACCTCTAAAATAATATAATATAATAACAGAAGAGCAGCTCTTGTGTTCATTTAACACATTTTTATTGAGTAAAGAATCGACAAGCTACTCATAAAGAAGTGGCTGGACAGCAATCTACTAGTTGGGTTGATGACAAAAACCTGCCATTCCATAGAACCAACATGTGGCCCACTCAGCGACCCCTCCCCCCCACCCTCCCCCTCCCAATACCCGCTCACTTCTGCACGTGGACTTAAACATACACAAGTTATTAACCACCAGCATCACATGCTAGCACTTGGATCAGTGGTTATCTGCACAAGGGCTGGAATTCAATTTACAACTGCGTGTGTTCTCAGAAAAATGCTATAATTCTAAGGGGTCGTGCTATATGTGTGTAGTCAAGGCAACGATCGACCATCCACATGTGCCATGGGAGGAAGTTAGCTCAGTACACACACGCAAGTTTAGTGTTGGGTACGTCTGTCTCTACAACTGTGTATAGCAGCTGCTTTGACTCCCTTCTGAGTGGCTAAAAAGACACGGAGCAATCAATAAAACTCCTGTGCAAGCTCAAGGCACAGAGGCGAAACTGCATGCACCCATGAAAACAATGCTAACAAAACTCCTTCAAAGATTTTTGCCCTTACAGTGTATGGTAATGCAGGAAGCACTCAATTACATACACTCTCAATGAACTCTCAGTTGACATAATAACATTAAAACAAACTCAATAATCAACTTGAAATTGTACTCTCTCAACGTTTCGACTAGATGATCTAGCCTTAGATTATTAATAAATGCATCTCCTGCAGAAACTACCTGACTTGGGCTAATAAGGTAATGAAACAGACTCAGGTAGTATGAGCAAAAGTGTGCTTGCTAAGTTGTGCAGCTACTTGATGACTTTCCCCTTCGATATTCAGTGGCTGCAGCTTATCCTGGAGTTGTAATCAATTGTCTTGTAAGCCTCACGCTGCTGACACCAGCCAAAGCTTTTCTTGGTCTCGATATTTATTGCCAGGCCAGCTAGGTTTTCTTGGTCTATATTATTGCCAGCCTGGCTAGGTTTTCTTGGTCTATATTATTGCCAGCCTGGCTAGGTTTTCTTGGTCTATATTATTGCCATGCCAGCTAGGTTTTCTTGGTCTATATTATTGCCAGGCCAGCTAGGTGTTCTTGGTCTATATTATTGCCAGGCTAGCTAGGTTTTCTTGGTCTCGATATTTATTGCCAGGCCAGCTAGGTTTTCTTGGTCTATATTATTGCCAGGCTAGCTAGGTTTTCTTGGTCTATATTATTGCCAGGCTAGCTAGGTTTTCTTGGTCTCGATATTTATTGCCAGGCCAGCTAGGTTTTCTTGGTCTATATTATTGCCAGGCTAGCTAGGTTTTCTTGGTCTATATTATTGCCAGGCTAGCTATGTTTTCTTGGTCTATATTATTGCCAGGCTGGCTAGGTTTTCTTGGTCTATATTATTGCCAGTCTGGCTAGGTTTTCTTGGTCTATATTATAGCCAGGCTAGCTATGTTTTCTTGGTCTATATTATTGCCAGGCCAGCTAGGTTTTCTTGGTCTATATTATTGCCAGGCTAGCTAGGTTTTCTTGGTCTATATTATTGCCAGGCTAGCTAGGTTTTCTTGGTCTATATTATTGCCAGGCTGGCTAGGTTTTCTTGGTCTATATTATTGCCAGTCTGGCTAGGTCTATATTATTGCCAGGCTAGCTAGGTTTTCTTGGTCTATATATTGCCAGGCCAGCTAGGTTTTCTTGGTCTATATTATTGCCAGGCTAGCTAGGTTTTCTTGGTCTATATTATTGCCAGGCTAGCTAGGTTTTCTTGGTCTATATTATTGCCAGGCCAGCTAGGTCTATATTATTGCCAGGCTAGCTAGGTTTTCTTGGTCTATATTATTGCCAGGCCAGCTAGGTTTTCTTGGTCGATATTATTGCCAGGCCAGCTAGGTTTTCTTGGTCTATATTATTTCCAGGCCAGCTAGGTTTTCTTGGTCTATATTATTTCCAGGCCAGCTAGGTTTTCTTGGTCTATATTATTGCCAGTCTGGCTAGGTTGTTTTTTGGGGTCTATATTATTGCCAGGCCAGCTAGGTTTTCTTGGTCTATATTATGGCCAGGCCAGCTAGGTTTTCTTAGTCTATATTATTGCCAGGCCAGTTAGGTTTTCTTGGTCTATATTATTGCCAGGCCAGCTAGGTTTTCTTGGTCTATATTATTGCCAGTCTGGCTAGGTTGTTTTTTTGGGTCTATATTATTGCCAGGCCAGCTAGGTTTTCTTGGTCTATATTATGGCCAGGCCAGCTAGGTTTTCTTAGTCTATATTATTGCCAGGCCAGTTAGGTTTTCTTGGTCTATATTATTGCCAGGCCAGCTAGGTTTTCTTGGTCTATATTATTGCCAGGCTAGCTAGGTTTTCTTGGTCTATATTATTGCCAGGCTAGCTAGGTTTTCTTGGTCTATATTATGGCCAGGCCAGCTAGGTTTTCTTAGTCTATATTATTGCCAGGCCAGTTAGGTTTTCTTGGTCTATATTATTGCCAGGCCAGCTAGGTTTTCTTGGTCTATATTATTGCCAGGCTAGCTAGGTTTTCTTGGTCTATATTATTGCCAGGCCAGCTAGGTTTTTTTTGTCTATATTATTGCCAGGCTAGCTAGGTTTTCTCGGTCTATATTATTGCCAGGCCAGCTAGGTTTTCTTGGTCTATATTATTGCCAGGCCAGCTAGATTTTCTTGGTCTATATTATTGCCAGGCTAGCTAGGTTTTCTTGGTCTATATTATTGCTAGGTTTTCTTGGTCTATATTATTGCCAGGCTAGCTAGGTTTTCTTGGTCTATATTATTGCCAGGCCAGCTAGGTTTTCTTTGTCTATATTATTGCCAGTCTAGCTAGGTTTTCTTGGTCTACATTACTGCCAGTCTAGCTAGGTTTTCTTGGTCTATATTATTGCCAGTCTAGCTAGGTTTTCTTGGTCTATATTATTGCCAGGCTAGCTAGGTTTTCTTGGTCTATATTATTGCCAGGCTAGCTAGGTTTTCTTGGTATATTATTGCCAGTCTAGCTACGTCTCTCTTAATTAAGCCTCACGCTATACCGGCCAAAGATTTTGTTGGTCTATATTATTGCTACGTTTCTCTTAACCGATTAAATGGATTAAATGCCATAAGCGCCACATGGCACAACTCGGACATCGTTGGGGAAAAGAAAATAATAAATCGAAGCATTTGTATCAAGTGCTCATTCTCCATATGCACATGCCCAATAGACAACTTGATTGATTAAAAATAGTGATAAAATGTTACTTCCAGTTAGATGGGGCATGCGAGCAAAATTAAAAACTTCATTTTTTTTTATGGCCGACGATTGCAACTGCATTCTTTAACATCTCTTCCTGGCTTTCGCTACTGTTTCTGGAAGTTCTTCTTTAGTGCACAAGCCCCTATGCTTACCAGGTATCATTAATGCTTTCGCTTTTGAGCAAGGAAGCGCCCCTGGATCAATTTCATTAGTGTATGTTTTGTTGTAGACATATAATGACGTAGAGCTGCGTAAGTTTAGTTTGCTCACTTCAATAGAACTGATTCTCATACCAAACTGCAGCTTGTTGTACTTTGTACTTCCATTCTAATGATACAAACAAAAAAAAAAGTCTCGAGAAGTCTATTAAAAATTTAAAAATATTTTAAAATATACCAACCACAAATAAAGTGGGCATTCAAGCCTCACATTTGCTGACACAAGCCAAAGGTTTTCTTGGGTCTAGATTATTGCCAGGCTAGCTACGTCTCTCTCTCTCTCCACATATTATATATATATATATAGCTTAAAGCACAGCACAATTACTGAACTGTGCTTGGACAACAAGGGCAAGAGCAGGGCTATACTCTGTAGTCACACCTTGCATTTTGTCCAATAGAGCTTTACTTACTGACTTATGTACATACCTTCAGTGCAGTTTCCCTTAGCCTCACTTTGCAAAACCAATTGCCGTTACTCTGCGAGTGGTTTGTCTACAAAAGTTCAAGGAATAAGGAAGAGCAGGAGAAGGAACATGGAGAGAGAGAGAAGACAAATTAAACCACAAAGTGTGGTCACATGTACTCTGGATGTCAATGTTTCCACTGAGGTATCTTTGAGCCAGAAACTAGGGTCATGGTGAGATCACATTCTTTAGCCTCGCACAAGTCTTATGACATGCATACACACACACACACACTTACTTTATCAGATGCGATTTTTCACCTTGTTGGAATTGTGATTTAAAGTGAGACTTGGAAGACATGCAAATGTGTCTGACGCCCCCCCCCCCCCCTCCCACCTTCACACACCATAACTCTCGCCACACTTACAGTAATTCTGGCACTCATCAAGTCTATACATGCAGGCAGACAAAATCTGCATGGGACTAACCACAATGCAGGAACACATACCCCAGTTTGGGAAAATAGAACTCGAGAATTGTTTCATGAGCCACGGGGAATTTTTTTCAATGTTTCAATGTTTCAGTTAGACACGAAAAATTATCACACTTGAAGGGGGGGAAAAGTCATTCCTAGTCAAGTTGCATTCCCTGATCGTGCAGAAGTTGAAGGATGGCGGAATTTGAAAGAAGCTAACACCATTCTATTCATGGCTAGCATGGCACAAGCTAAGCTACCAGTAGAGCAACGGGCAACAACCTGTTGTTGGACAAACATTGTTGGGCTTCTATTTCAGTTATTCTTTAACCTCGCGATCTCTGTATGGTAAAGGACAATGATAACGGCCTTGGAAGCATGCACTCCATTTTCTATTTGAAGAAAGTTCATTATAAAAAAAATATTTTAGACTGAAAACACAACTTCAGGTTCTAAAATATTCTGCGAGATATATTTTCATGATGAACTCTATCAACGAAAAAAATTTAATACCCAAACTTTGGTAAATAGGAAAGGACAGGAGATTAAAACACACACTGAAGAAAGGCTTGTATATATACAGATAGAGACACATGCTTAGCACTGACCAGGGAGATGCGTCTGCTCAAGTCAAAGTGTCAACACAATGAACCCCACCCACATGTGGCTGGGGTGTGTTCGTGCTGATGGTAATCCCATGTTAATTACTAACCCTCACACCATTTTTGTCTCTGGCACTGAAGTGCTGAGACATAGCACAGGCAGAGCCTATTTATCTTCTATGTCCATCAAACAAAGGTGGAAAATTGTAAACATCCCCTCACACTGATTCACAGACTAGTTAAGAAGCTTGTGCTAGCACAAAACAGCAAAATTAATGAGAGAAATGTGGGAAACAATCGAGGAGAGAGCCCATACCAGTAGGAGCAAAATCTGACTGAAAGACATCGGTGCTGGCTAGATTTACGTAGAACAAGGTGAGAGATGAAAACCCTGAGAAACCAGCAACAAGTGTACCGACAGTGAACAATGCAAGGACAGGACAGGAAATCCCTGAGTACCGTCAACATTTAACATTGGCTGATACAAACTGGACATGTAGTGGAACCGGAAAGCTGAAGTAGCAATAGATAGGCTAGTGAGATCAAGTGGGATGCCATACACCTTCCTTTTTCTAACGGGGGTTGACAACAGGCATCAGTAGCACTTTTAGTGAAGACAGCTCAGCGCTGCTTAAATAGTAGGTTTCAAAAGTGTTTATAAGGCACTTCAGAAAAGAGGGCGCTGCTTATTACTGGGTTCCGTTTATTCTGGCAACCCACAGGTGTATCAATTTTACTGATAAAAAAGTTATCTGAAATCTGAACAGAAATACAATATAATAATTGTGGTTAAGTGAACATTTTCATTTCGCAGCTAAAGGAACAAGCAGTGCACACACTAACTATTGACACAGTAGTGCCTTATGCTGCTCACTGCAAACCACGATGATTGCAGCCCGTTACTGAAGAAGAGGAGACTTGTGTGTGGTGTGTAATAGAACAAACATGTTATCTTGTATTGCCACTCTTTTTTAAAAATCTTTTATAGTCTACATGTAAAACACTTGAGAAAAGAGAGAGGAGACACATGCAGGAGGACGTGGACACATACAAGCAAGAGAGAGGGGAGACACATGCAGGAGGACGTGGACACATACAAGCAAGAGAGAGGGGAGACACATGCAGGAGGACGTGGACACATACAAGCAAGAGAGAGGGGAGACACATGCAGGAGGACGTGGACGCATACTAGCAAGAGAACACTCTTGTTGTAGCTGGATAATGACTTGCCATGCATACTGATAATGAGGATGCAATGGGGGATCCATGGGACATGTTTTTGCCATTAGCTAGCTATAATTTTTGAGTAGCACCCACCATACTTTTCCAGACTTTACTTTGGCTATCTATAATCATCTTCACCAATCAACAGGCAACATAGAACCAGTTATCAACTCAAATCAGCATACATAACTTGGCATTACTTAGTTTAAATCTGAGACAGTGCTGTGGCAAAAAAAAGAGCTTATGAACCCCTTACTAGCATGCTTAAGTCCATCTATAGCTTTATCTAAATAGCTAGCTACATGTTGAAAATTATTCGCGTACAAAGATATAGTTAGCTTTTTCTTATCTTGATTGCTAGCGCTTGGCGTCATCCACCATTTAGGAACTTCCTTAAGCTCAGGCAAAGCTTCTACACTCCATCTGTGCATGTTTCTATAAGACAAGGAGTGTCACAAAAGTTGATCGTTAGCTAAATATTGCATAAGCATCGAAGATAGCCTTTGAGATCGAGAAGCATGAACTCCAAACGGTCACTAAAGCGTGGCAGACTAGATTGTCTGGTAGCCAAAACACCGCTTTGCCTTAGGGCAGACGATAGTCGAAGCTCTTCAACCTCTAGTCCAAGTTTCATGTGCTTTTTCCTCTCCTGAACAAGGTGGGCACTTGAAAATAACCCAGCCTCACGCAGATTTCTTTTTTAATGAAGTGGTTAACTGATACTGATAAGGTAGAGGAGATTAAAAAGGGGAATGGCCACAATTCTCAGCAACTACCACATGCCCACACAGTTGACCTCATGTCCTCCCATCACTACAACACCACAGCATGTGATGTAACAATAGTCTGCTTGCTAACCTTGCAGCCCCAGTGGATGACACAACATAAATACTTACACAACAGTGTTATATTCCCAATTACAGTATTTGCAAGTTGCACACACCTGGGTATTAGTCAAATCTGCTTAGCAGTGCATGTACTAATTTTTTTTTTTGATCTATGGGCTTGGCTTTGTGGGGCCAGCCAAGCCCAAGCCAGTAGCAGTTGATAGAGCTACTGCTACTCTTTTTATCCACAGTCTTCTCAGCACTGCCTTTCAAAGATAGCATTCAACAGGTAAGGTATAGTGGCTAACGTAAGCCACAATGTATTTGATTCAGTTATTAGTTGTAGTGCAGATATTCAGCACAGAGCTAGAGTAGACTGGCAAGTAATCAATTATTATTAGTTATGTCTAAGATTTCTTCAAAGGGAGCAACACCCACTTCTGCTCCTTCCACCAATTTACAGGGTGTTGTTGTTTAAGAAAATAATCTCAGGGACATCAAACATTTCCCACCACTAGCTTTAAACCCGTGTGAAACCCTGAAAGGAAATGTCAAGTGCAGCCATCTAGCTTGATAGTCTACTACATAACTACATACCTAGATAAATGTTTCCATAAGACTTTAGAAATAGTTGCTCGCTAGTCACTTGTCAGCTTCCTAAACCCTTGCCACCTAAAGAAAGGTACAAGCTTCGAGGGCTTCAGACTTTCCTCACTTATTAGCAGCTATAGATTCTGAAGATAAGGAGTACAAAATAATCACACTGCCTCTGAGTTGCCTTTGATTTGATTTTGGATTATTGAAAATAGCTGCCAGGTGTTCAAGATTAATTGCCACTATTTATGCGAGAAGAAATTTCATCACACAAAGGCTAAGCTGTAGACTAAGAAGCTAAGGTGCAGCTGAGCAGAGAACGACTCCATGCATTTGATTTCTACTCCTTTTTTTTTTGAGTGAAAGAAATATCAGCAGTCTGAAGCTAGTGGTGTAGTTTATTTGTTTCTTGCTGGTTGTAGCCATAGGCACACAAACTCAACAGTGCAGCTCCAGAATAACTCCACAAGCTTAGAGGTGACACCTACTTGGACTTCATCAACTAAGTATCACTCATGGTATAAGCCTAATCGAAGAGAGGATTTGTAGTTTCCACTGCAACCTCTATCCCGGCAATGTCTCTCTTCAAGTCTTCATTTTTTTAGCTTGGTCGTCCACACTGATGATAGTTGCTGCTGGACTGGCCGCTACCTATCCAGGCTCACAATGGATAGGTCATCTTCTGAACTAGTGTCCTCACAGAATTAATAAGCACTTCATTGGATGCTCCTCAGAGGATGTCCCTCGGCCGTTCTGCTCCGAGTCCTACTTTGAGACACTATTATATTAATTATTGCATGCATGCATAATACGGGGCTGGGTTTAGATTATGAGCACGTGCATTGCAATGTAGTTGCAGGTGGATGTGCATGGTCTAATCAAGGGCATGCACTGTTTCACTCTCGAGTAGTAAGCAGTGTGAGGCAAGGGCATGGGGTCGAGGGGACAATCTATTTTGGTCGATTATGTTTGTCTTGACTCCAAAGCTCTGGGATGGTAGCCAACAAAAGTCATCAGAAAGGGGTAACGTTTCGTCTCTAGATTCGGGAAATCTGATCAACCACTTATATACCTAAAGAGTGGTTTTATTGGTAGCTACTAAATTTATTTGGAGGTTGCTAAAAAATTTAATTAACTCACAGTTGAGATAACAACAACCTTCTCAATAATCAACTTGAAATATACTCTCCCGACGTTTCAACTAGATGCTCTAGCCTTATTCCTGATGCTCTAGCCATATTCCTGATGCTCTAGCCTTATTCCTGATGCTCTAGCCTTATTCCTGATGCTCTAGCCTTATTCCTGATGCTCTAGCCTTATTCCTGATGCTCTAGCCTTATTCCTGATGCTCTAGCCTTATTCCTGATGCTCTAGCCTTATTCCTGATGCTCTAGCCGTATTCCTGATGCTCTAGCCGTATTCCTGATGCTCTAGCCTTATTCCTGATGCTCTAGCCTTATTCCTGACGCTCTAGCCTTATTCCTGATGCTCTAGCCTTATTCCTGATGTTCTAGCCTTATTCCTGATGCTCTAGCCTTATTCCTGATGCTCTAGCCTTATTCCTGATGCTCTAGCCTTATTCCAGGTGCTCTAGCCTTATTCCTGATGCTCTAGCCTTATTCCTGATGCTCTAGCCTTATTCCCGATGCTCTAGCCTTATTCCCGATGCTCTAGCCGTATTCCTGATGCTCTAGCCTTATTCCTGATGCTGCAGCCTTATTCCTGATGCTCTAGCTGATGCTCTAGCCTTATTCCTGGTGTTCTAGCCTTATTCCTGATGCTCTAGCCTTATTCCTGATGTTCTAGCCTTATTCCTGATGCTCTAGCCTTATTCCTGATGCTCTAGCCTTATTCCCGATGCTCTAGCCGTATTCCCGATGCTCTAGCCTTATTCCTGATGCTCTAGCCTTATTCCTGATGCTCTAGCCTTATTCCTGATGCTCCCGTATTCCTGATGCTCTAGCCTTATTCCTGATGCTCCCTTATTCCTGATGCTCTACCTTATTCCTGATGCTCTAGCCTTATTCCTGATGCTCTAGCTGATGCTCTAGCCTTATTCCTGATGCTGCAGCCTTATTCCTGATGCTCTAGCTGATGCTCTAGCCTTATTCCTGGTGTTCTAGCCTTATTCCTGATGCTCTAGCCTTATTCCTGGTGTTCTAGCTTATTCCTGATGCTCTAGCCTTATTCCTGATGCTCTAGCCTTATTCCCGATGCTCTAGCCTTATTCCTGATGCTCTAGCCTTATTCCTGATGCTCTAGCCTTATTCCTGAGGCTGCAGCCTTATTCCCGATGCTGCAGCCTTATTCCTGATGCTCTAGCTGATGCTCTAGCCTTATTCCTGGTGTTCTAGCCTTATTCCTGATGCTCTAGCTGATGCTCTAGCCTTATTCCTGGTGTTCTAGCCTTATTCCTGATGCTCTAGCCTTATTCCCGATGCTGCAGCCTTATTCCCGATGCTCTAGCCTTATTCCTGATGCTGCAGCCTTATTTCCGATGCTGCAGCCTTATTCCTGATGCTCTAGCTGATGCTCTAGCCTTATTCCTGGTGTTCTAGCCTTATTCCTGATGCTCTAGCCTTATTCCTGGTGTTCTAGCCTTATTCCTGGTGCTCTAGCCTTATTCCTGGTGTTCTAGCCTTATTCCTGGTGTTCTAGCCTTATTCCTGATGCTCTAGCCTTATTCCTGGTGTTCTAGCTTATTCCTGATGCTCTAGCCTTATTCCTGATGCTCTAGCCTTATTCCTGATGCTCTAGCTGATGCTCTAGCCTTATTCCCGATGCTCTAGCCTTATTCCTGATGCTCTAGCCTTATTCCTGGTGCTCTAGCCTTATTCCTGATGCTCTAGCCGTATTCCTGATGCTCTAGCCGTATTCCTGATGCTCTAGCCGTATTCCTGATGCTCTAGCCTTATTCCTGATGCTCTAGCCTTATTCCTGATGCTCTAGCCTTATTCCTGATGCTCTAGCCTTATTCCTGGTGCTCTAGCCTTATTCCTGATGCTCTAGCCTTATTCCTGATGCTCTAGCCTTATTCCCGATGCTCTAGCCTTATTCCCGATGCTCTAGCCGTATTCCTGATGCTCTAGCCTTATTCCTGATGCTGCAGCCTTATTCCTGATGCTCTAGCCTTATTCCTGATGCTGCAGCCTTATTCCTGATGCTCTAGCCTTATTCCTGGTGTTCTAGCCTTATTCCTGATGCTCTAGCCTTATTCCTGATGCTCTAGCCTTATTCCTGATGCTCTAGCTTATTCCTGATGCTCTAGCCTTATTCCTGATGCTCTAGCCTTATTCCTGATGCTCTAGCTTATTCCTGATGCTCTAGCCTTATTCCTGATGCTCTAGCCTTATTCCTGGTGCTCTAGCCTTATTCCTGGTGCTCTAGCCTTATTCCTGATGCTCTAGCCTTATTCCTGATGCTCTAGCCTTATTCCTGGTGCTCTAGCCTTATTCCTGGTGTTCTAGCCTTATTCCTGATGCTCTAGCCTTATTCCTGATGCTCTAGCCTTATTCCTGATGCTCTAGCCTTATTCCTGATGCTCTAGCCTTATTCCTGGTGCTCTAGCCTTATTCCTGGTGTTCTAGCCTTATTCCTGATGCTCTAGCCTTATTCCTGGTGTTCTAGCTGGTGCTCTAGCCTTATTCCTGATGCTCTAGCCCTACCTTATTCCTGATGCTCTAGCCTTATTCTGGTGCTCTAGCCTTATTCCTGATAAAGGCTACAGTATTTAGTCGAAGCGTTTTGCACAGTAAATTTCTAGTTGATTATTGAGATACTTGTAAATTATAATTATTGACAAAATTATATTTCATGAACACACGGGTCCAGAGGAGCGAAGCACTACTTCAGGCATCAGTAGTAGTCCTCCTTTAAAAAAAATTCTTTTGTAGCAACCTTTTTGTAGCAATCTTGGTAATAATTTGTAAGCACTTGTCTTCCTATCTTTATGAGGATTTACATTACTAAAGGATGTGTATAATAATAATAATAATAATAATAATAATAGTAATAGTAATAGTAATAATAATAATAGTAATAGTAATAGTAATAGTAATAATAATAATAATAATAATAATAATAATAATAATAATATTAATAATAATAATAATAATAATAATAATAATAATAATAATAATAATAATAATAATAATAATAATAATAATAATAATAATATTATTATTAATAATAATAATAATAATAATAATAACTAGCAAGTACCCGCAGAAACTCTGCGAGATATATAAATGTTTGTGTGTTGTAGTTAGTAGGCGTTTATTTCATTTATTATGTGTTGTGGTTATAACAAGATCACAATTCTTTCAAGAAGACCCTTCTATAAATAATCCGCCATTGTGCTATAGATTATTCTTCGTTGTTTGTGTTGTACCATAATTATAATACATAATAAAGGGTAAAGTAGGTATTAGATTCAAAAATACTTCACGAGATAATGTTTTTGGTGAGAGTTATTGCTTGGCTGACCCCTTGATGCTGAATGCAGCCTCAGTATCAGTATACTCCCCTACCAATGTTTGCTGCTCTCTCCTCATCCCTTTGCACTTCTGGCAATGCAGCCCTCAGTTCTTTCCTTCTACCGGTATTGGATGTTCTCTCCTCATCCCTTGCACTCGCTGAAATTTCTGCTCTGTGCATTTGTTCTAGGATAGATTCTCAGTTTCTCTGTCGATCTCCACTCCCTTTGTCTTCCCAGTCAACTTTTCTTGCAGTGTCTCTCTTCTGCAGCTCTCCTGCTTTCTGTTACACATTGTCTAGTTGTTGCTCAGCATTGTGCAGCTTGTGGAGTAGCCATTCTGTACTTTCTTCAGGATTCCGTATTGGGGTGCATGCATATAATCGTGACGCAAACGGTTTTCCAGGATTCCCCGTAGTCATGACGAACAAATAAATTTGACCTACATGTGTGTATAAACGTGACACACTAACGGGTGGATGGACAGACACGGTATATAATTAGCGAGTGCCCACAGAAACTGTGCAGCATAAATGTTTTGTGTAGTGGTCAAAAGATATATATTTGTTGAGGTGTTGGCAGATCATGATTTTTTCAAGAGGATGCTTCTGTATATATTCTACTATAGTCTTGTTTTGTGAATTTAATTTAGTACCATAATTGCAAATATGCTAGAAGGCTAACTTAGTGTTTGCTGCTCTCTCCTCAACCTTGCACTCCCTGGCAGCGCACTCAGTTCTCTGCTCCTGCTGGTCTCTCCTGAACCTTGCACTCACTGGCAGTGCAGCCTTCAGTTCTCTTCTCCTGCTGGTATTGGCTGCTCCCTCCTCAACCTTGCACTCTCTGGCAGTGCAGCCTTCAGTTCTCTCCTCCTACTGGTATTGGCTGCTCTCTCTTCAACCTTGCACTCTCTGGCAATGCAGCCCTCAGTTCTCTTCTCCTGCTGGTATTGGCTGCTCCCTCCTCAACCTTGCACTCTCTGGCAGTGCAGCCTTCAGTTCTCTCCTCCTACTGGTATTGGCTGCTCTCTCTTCAACCTTGCACTCTCTGGCAGTGCAGCCTTCAGTTCTCTCCTCCTACTGGTATTGGCTGCTCCCTCCTCAACCTTGCACTCTCTGGCAGTGCAGCCTTCAGTTCTCTCCTCCTACTGGTATTGGCTGCTCTCTCCTCAACCTTGCACTCTCTGGCAGTGCAGCCTTCAGTTCTCTCCTCCTACTGGTATTGGCTGCTCTCTCTTTAACCTTGCACTCTCTGTCAGTGCAGCCTTCAGTTCTCTCCTCCTACTGGTATTGGCTGCTCCCTCCTCAACCTTGCACTCTCTGGCAGTGCAGCCTTCAGTTCTCTCCTCCTACTGGTATTGGCTGCTCTCTCCTCAACCTTGCACTCTCTGGCAGTGCAGCCTTCAGTTCTCTCCTCCTACTGGTATTGGCTGCTCTCTCCTCAACCTTGCACTCTCTGGCAATGCAGCCCTCAGTTCTCTCCTCCTACCAATGCTAGGAAAAAAAAGGAAAGAGAGACCAGCAAAAAGCCTACAACACCTGCTGTTCCCAGGCGGTCATGTTGCTTTCTCCTCATTCGTTGCACTCTTTACCAGTGCAACCCTTTCCTCCTACCAGCATTGGCTGCTCTCTTCTCATTCCTTGTACTCTCTGAAATTTCTGCTCCGAGAAGTGTCGTTTGTTTACTGATAGATGCTCTCTCTGTGTCTTCTGTTGGTATCAGTTAAATGTACTCTCTGCTTCCTTGGCTTTCCATGTTAACTTTTCTTGCAGTTTCTCGTGTAATTTCACTTGCTGCAACCCTTGTCCTTCTCTGTCTCTCTGCTACAGCTCTCTTGGCTTCCGTTACATCCTGTATAGTTCTTCTTCTAAGCTGTGCAGCTTGTCGAGTAGCCATTCTATAATCACTTTCTCCAAGATTCCGTAGTCAAGGACAAAATTGCACATGTGTATAACCGTGACACACAAATGGACGGGCAGACAAGGCTTACTATAATAATAACAACATAATAATAATAATAATAATAATAATAATAATAATAATAATAATAATAATAATAATAATAATAATAATAATAATAATAATAATAATAACAAACAAAAAATAAAAAATTAGTTGTAAAAGGAAGTTTTGTTTTGTTTTACAGGTTTATAATTAGAGAAAATTTCACCACATACTAAATTGGCTATTTAGAGCAGAAACTTGAAACAATCCGATGGATGTGTGCACCTAAATTCGTTTTAAAAGCCATGTGATTAAGTAACAGCAAGGTCAAGGGTGCCTTCTTCATGGCTTAAGGGCTCATCAGGTAAGCGCTGATGATATGCTAGCTATCTCGTCTAGCAACAATTAAAGTATTCACAACACTTAAAATACATTTTTGTTCTCTAGCTCCTAGTGTTTAGGCCAAAGACAGGAACAGTTATTTTAGCTACCTCAACCTTCTAAGTTCTAGAACAGCAGGCAGGGCTAAATCATTTTCTACCTTCAGTTATAATAGCTAGTTGTATGGCCACTCAATTGCTTTTTTCCCCCTTCTTGACTCGAAGCCAATGACGATGATACTTGTCCCTGTAAACCTCAACATTTCAGTAACGCAATGCTTTTCTAGTCGAGTAGAGTTGGGATGCATACACCTTTGCCAATAATTTTGAGTTAGATTTCACTATATGAGCTCTAGTGCAGCTCGTTGGTAATGGTCACCAGGTTGTGCTCTTTGTGCAGATAAACCTGCTATTGTCACAAATGTGAAATTCCCATGCATCGGTATTTCTGTCTTAAAGAGTAAGAACCAGTCTGCAATACCAGCCTAAAGTTCTTTTTGGTTGAGTGATAAATTTTCATGGTTGTTGAGCGCCACAAAAATGCTTCATAGTCCCCCAATAGCTAAATAATCTATATAGACAGCCATCCGCAGTCAGGGGGTTGCCACTGCATCATGCCCTACTGAGCTTAGGGAACTTGAGTGCAACAGTCAACCTGGCCATGCATCCAGTACAGTACTCACAACCAGTGGCTGGTCACCCATAACAACACACAAACTTGACAAAGGTCAACCTCAATTAATTGATTCGAGCACTGTGGAATGCAAGAGTTCAGCCAACTCAATCAACACACCACCAATAGTTTGAGGCTAGAGAAATAACAAAGGCTCTTGCACACATTGTTTACCACAGACTACTCGGTGTATTCTGGTAGTGCAGCTAGGCCAGGCCTGTGCTTTACTCTACAGTGACTGCCAATATAGGTTGCATTTGAAATGGCATGAAAAAAACAGAGGTATGTGGTGGGCAGAGTATGCTAATAAAGGAACACCGTAATGTACTAATTGTAGAAGACCTGGTATCAAGGAGAGGTGAGACCACCACAGAGGAAACATACCTCACTCTAATTAAGCAAGAGCGAGTGTAGAAAGTTGCCAGATAATTTACACCATTTCTGAACCACCACCAAACAGACCTTCTGAATCACATGTATTTAATTTCATCAGAGGAAGACATAAAAAATATGGACGGAGAAGCACCAATAACATCTGACAAGTGTCATTAGAGGATAGTCACCCGTCCCCAAATGGTGACAATTACTATAGCACTTTGACCTGAATCCATGCTGGTCCTATTTTCTCACATACCAAAGAATTAACACTTAAGAATTCAAGAACTAGGTCCAGGTCCTCACCAACTCACTGTGTGTGCTATTCTGCACATGACCACACTGCTGTGGGTGAACATAATCTAAATTTAAAATCCAGAGGGTGAAAGTTCACAACTATGGGTAACCTTCCTATGGGCTCTATTGCCAGAATATCTATCATAAGGGCTTAATATAGCATCAAGGGTTTGGGTAGATGCGGTATAAATCATTAATAAGTTGCTACACAGAGATATTAATAAACTTTGGATTGCAGCATTAACTAAGTAACAACCAACACATTGCACATGACAAGCTATTTGCTCTATGTACAATACAAGAACCTGAAATGCTCATCAAATTGTGTTACCAGGTGAACCTCCTCCCCCCAGAGGCTTTTCTACAGTGTAGTGGTGCGACATAACACTTCAGCTATATGTAACTTACCATTATGCTACGAAGTCTTTGTTTGTCTTCCAGAGCAGTCATCAAATCCAGTCGCACTTCACCTTGCTGTTGGCGCAGGTACAATAATAAATTTGCTGTAGCGTGCCCTTTTAGTACTAATAAAAGTCGACGTTAGCGAAGAGTCGAGGAGATAAAGTCAAACTAGACGCCTACACTCAACCTGGGCCCGTCAACCAGCGGCCGTAAACCAGCGCCCGTCAACCAGCGTGAACAGCTATTCCAAACACCAATCAAAAAGCAGTCTTCTTTTTATGTGTTACCAATTACGTCATCCAATGACAACCAGGGACAAGGGGGTGTGGCACGTGGGAAGGATCGCTGTCGCAAAAATGATAAAATGTTGAGATGGTTCCAAGGAGCTGCTGGCAAACCGAATGCCGACAAGAAAGTTAGTACAATTGGAAGTACTCTTCACACTTTCCATTCTTTCCTTGCAGGTCGAATATCAAGAACTAAAGAATGACCAGTTGTACAACCCTTACAGTGAGGTCTTAGTTTTGACTGGCCACATTAGCACTGTCCATCAAATAGAACTGATATATGAGAACAGGCAAGCACCTAGTGTTCTCTGTGTTGCAATGTGGGTGGATTGAATTCTCCTCTATCCCTAATGTACAGAAGGTAATCCGTACTCCCCCAAAACAATGCATACTATCTTTCCTACTGAGCGAGAGAAATAGTGTGTTTATACTCATGGTGTCATAGGTTGCTCCCCTTTTTGACCCACTGCTGCTTTTTTAGATAGTGAACAACTATCTTGTTATAAGTGGTTAAAACAAAGTTTGGAAGTAGTAGGACTAGAACTGTTCTGGTTTTCACTTTTGGGTAAAGATATGCCAGAAGTTGCTAATGGCTGTTAGTGGGGCTAATTGGAAGCCTACAGGTCATCCCAGTATATGAGCACTTTGTCACTGGTAGACATGTATAGAAATATTTTTCAATGAGGGAGAGGAGAGGGGAAGGCTGTTGTCTATTTGATTATGCTGTGGCAGTTGTTTCTCTTGACTTGTAATCCCACAAGTACCCTTGAAATGTGTGGACAATGTCTGGGAGAAAACTGCAAATCCAGACCTGTCTGAAGCCTATAGGACTGCAAATCCAGACTTGTTTGAAGCCTATAGGACTGCAAATCCAGACCTGTTTGAAGCCTATAGGACTGCAAATCCAGACCTGTCTGAAGCCTATAGGACTGCAAATCCAGACCTGTTTAAAGCCTATAGGACCCAACTGTAGGGGTCAGCACATGTCCATGCATGCTCTTGTTCGGAGCCTGTAGGTCACAAAGGAGCCAGCCACCAAGTGAGCTGACTGCTACTGCTATGTTTTCGTGTGTCTCTGTGGTGCTCAGAGCCTGAAGTGAGTCAAGTAGCTAACTGCCAGACTACAAACATGAAGACAAGGCTGAACCTGCTAGTCCTACATGCCTGGCAAGCAGGTAACAGATGCTCACTTTGCTTGGTATGGTGGGATGGATAAACCCTTTGATGTGCGTTGTCATGACAAGACAAAGGATGAAGCTAAGAATGTGGAGTAGCAGTACCTGAATAACTGACCTACAATGACAGCAATTTCACGAACTCCAAACCAATGTATTTTATGTATGTAGACACCGGAGTAAGTCCTTTCACCTAGATAATGATATCCTCACCTCATGGTGAGGAATTTCGTTTGTTTTTATTTTTTGCATGTGTGATCTTGTAGAGTGCATGTCATCCTGTACTCTTAGGTCTTCCTAAATAACCTTTAAATCCTTTGTAGAGATACTTAGAACTTGGATGTGCATGTATCTTGCCTTTACTCTCATTGGTTCCACATACAGGTCCAGTACTGCTGCAATCTTTCCTAGATCACCTGGGATGTTGCGCGATACTTGGAACTCTCATGGTATATCCCTGGCAGGGTAACTGCTGACCTTTGAACATCAACCTGGAATCGACCTTTGAACATCAACCTGGAATCAGGGCTAGGTCTAGGAGTATTTGGAAAAGTGCTATTATATTCTAGAGATGGGGGCACTCCTCTAGGGCTTGGTGACTTTAAGGTCAGGGGTAGGGAAATTCTAGGGCTAGCCTGTGATATTAGGGCTAGGGATATCCCAGGAATATGTCCATACCATTATTCCAAGCACCCTCGCTAGAGACATCCCAGCAGAGTCCCAAGTATTCAAAGGGAATCCCATAATATCCTAGGAGCGATTATGGCAGTAGTGGACCTTCCTCCGATTCCAGCCTGTGTTCCTTTCTGCTTTTAATATTCATCTCAGAAGTCCTAACCCATGTGTGCTGTAGTTCAGCTTGAAGACATTCTCTCACAAGACTTGAGCAGTTTTCTCTCTCAAGACTTGAGCAGTTCCTTATATTCTCTCTCAAGACTTGAGCAGTTCCTTATATTCTCTTCCTCAACGTTCTGCCCTTTAATCAAAATAATAAAAGAGAAAGAAAAGAAATACTGAACTTTAGAGGAGGGGGGGGGTTGCTGTTTTAGTTAGAGATTTAATACCTTAGCTAGTCCTGGTTCTACCACCAATGATGAAGTGGGTTCTGGTTCATAAATCCCCCCACCATGCTCATAAGCTGGAGTGTGACCTAGATGTATGCATAGGCTTCCAGTAACAGATTTTTCCACTTCTTCGCCTCTCTACCCCCCAAAGTGAAAACCTAAAGTGGCTTGAATATTCAAAATCCTCTTGTCAATCCGTCTACAATGCAAGACTTGTTGTCCATAGTATAAACAGCTTTGTGGCCATGATGCTTTAAGTTTTCTCTTTCAATCAGCCTTTTGTTTTTAATGCTAATGTTTCAATACTCTGGTCTTCATCGTGGCAAATATACTGCATACGTTATGTACATTAGCACTAAAGACAATTGAAGGAGAAACCTTGAAAGTATTTGATGTCGGCTAAAAATAATCGTACAAGGCAAAAGCTGGTCATCAAGCATGCACTCTTGTCATATTTTTTCTTTCTCTCTACAGGTGGAAAGCTTACCATGCTAACTTTAGATCGGCTTCAAATGCTTTCTTAAGGCTCCTGGTATCTATGCCTAGCTAAAAATATGGCCCTTGCTGGAGCATGAGAATTTCTGCTGTAGTTTAGCGTGGGCTAATCACAGATGTTTGTAATGTACTCGTATCAGGTTTTAAATACTAGAGGACAATTTGATGATCTGTCAACATTTCCACTATATATGGTCGGTCATGCCGGAGAAGTTCTTTAGTATATGCCTAGTGAATTGCTTTAAGTTTTGGGTAAGTGATGATTTGTTTCATCGTGTTATCACCTCCTCGGGTGATAATTAAGCAATGTGGTTGTATAACTCTTGGTGCAAAGTTCAAGTATCTGTCTGTCTATATAAATTATCAAGTTCTTCTTCTTTAGATTCATCACAGCCTCCAACGATGGCCTGGCCATCATCTGGGACGCAGAGGTGAGAAACATAAAATAACAAACAAATAATGTAATAAACATTAAATTTTTATCATTTTAATTAATTAAAGGGGAACAGATTTAACTACTTAGCACGACAAAATACCTAGTCAATAATCACTAATTAATGGGTGTAGTTTAACATTGGCCTATTAGTTCTGTCATTAGCTGGATAGCCACACCCACAATTCCATTTTGCTTTTAATTTTCCCTAGCTGGCTAGTTCTAGTAGAGGATTTACAGTAACCTCTAATAGAAGACATAGTTAGCTTTTAATATAGGATTTAGCTGGCTTCTAAAGGGATTTAGAAACCAGATAGGATTTAGTTTGTCTCTAATACAATTTGGTTTGCAGGATTAAGCTTACCTTGACCGGATTTAGCTTAATTCTTATTTTAGTTGGCCTCTAATAGGATTTAGATTCTAATTTAGCTTGCCTCTATTAAGATTTATTTTGTCTCAGTTGGATTAAGTTTTCCTCTAATAGTCATGCTTCTAATAGAAATTAGCTCACCTCTAATAGTTGGATGATTATCTCTCAATGTTGACCATTTTGAGAGGTAAAAAGTGAGAGGATGGCCTATCATGTGTAGAGATCCACTCAGTCATGTTTGTTGGAAGTATGTGTCATCCAGTCTAGTTCATAGTCGAAGCTATTCAATAATGATGGGAAAAAGTGAACCTCCCTCGCCAAAAGAGGACTTCTCCATTTTTGTGAGTAAACTACCTCTGATCAAGCGATCTCCACTCGCCTTCTTAGGATAGGTCAAGACTAATAGGTTGCTGCTAGGGTTGTGCATGAGAAGACCCAGACCTGCCATTCCTACCAGCAGCAATGCACACTACAAGATGGGGTATGAGGTATGAGCGGGCCTACCATCACTACTAGCAGCAATGCACACTACAAGATGGGACATGAGAGGGCCTGCCATTACTACTAGCAGCAATGCACAGTACAAGATGGGACATGAGAGGACCTGCCATTACTACTAGCAGCAATGGCACTCTACAAGATGGGGCATGACAGGACCTACCATTACTACTAGCAGAAATGCACACTACAAGATGGGACATGACAGGACCTGCCATTACTACTAGCAAGCAATGCACACTACAAGATGGGGCATGAGAGGGCCTGCCATTACTACTAGCAGCAATGCACACTACAAGATGGGGCATGAGAGGGCCTACCATTACTACTAGCAGCAATGCACACTACAAGATGGGGTATGAGAGGACCTGCCATTACTACTAGCAGCAATGCACACTACAAGATGGGGCATGAGAGGACCTGCCATTACTACTAGCAGCAATGCACACTACAAGATGGGGTATGAGAGGACCTGCCATTACTACTAGCAGCAATGCACACTACAAGATGGGGCATGAGAGGACCTTCCATTCCTACTAGCAGCAATGCACACTACAAGATGGGGTATGACAGGACCTGCCATTACTACTAGCAGCAATGCACACTACAAGATGGGGCATGAGAGGGCCTGCCATTACTACTAGCAGCAATGCACAATACAAGATGGGGCGCATGAGCGGACCTGCCATTCCTACTAGCAGCAATGCACACTACAAGATGGGGCATGAGAGGACCTGCCATTACTACTAGCAGCAATGCACACTACAAGATGGGGTATGATAGGACCTGCCATTACTACTAGCAGCAATGACTACAAGATGGGGCATGAGAGGGCCTGCCATTACTACTAGCAGCAATGAGACACTACAAGATGGGGCATGAGCGGGCCTGCCATTCCTACTAGCAGCAATGCACACTACAAGATGGGGCAGGAGAGGGCCTGCCATTACTACTAGCAGCAATGCACACTACAAGATGGGGCATGAGAGGGCCTGCCATTACTACTAGCAGCAATGCACGCTACAAGATGGGGCATGAGAGGACCTGCCATTACTACTAGCAGCAATGCACACTACAAGATGGGGTATGAGAGGACCTGCCATTCCTACTAGCAGCAATGCACACTACAAGATGGGGCATGAGAGGACCTTCCATTCCTACTAGCAGCAATGGCACTCTAATGGGGTTTAGCTTTCTTTTAATAAGATTTCGTTTTGCCTCTAATCTCTAAAAGGACTGATCTTGCCTCGAATAGTCTGTAATAGATCTAGCCGAAACGTCCGAGAAATATTTTTTAAGTTGATCATTGAGGAAGTATTCTAACATGCTATCATTTTGACCAAACACTGCATGGTGGTCATTTCAGCTTTTAGCCACCTATACCTCGATCAGCGAAACCCTAGGAATGCATAGGAATGCATGATGCATTTGCCTCCGAGTTGTAAATTCTAAATCACTTGCTGACTTCAGCTACAACTAGCTAGAAGGATAATCTGTATTTTTATCGAAGCTGACAGCAAGAACACCTGCCGCTGTGAACATTGCCATTTCAGCAAGTGCGATGCTTATCCTGTAGAGATATGCTTCACCATGCAAGCTCCAGCACAAGTTTTTGGCAATGGTTGCCAAGTTGCGTTCTTTGTGCAGGCAGATATACCCACTAGCATTGGGAACATGAAACTCGCATGCACGGATGTATTCACTGTCAGCCCTAAAGGGTTAATTAATATCGAGTGTGTCCTTTTAATTAGAATCAAGTGTGTCCTTATGTCATATTGAGTGTGATGGTCCACTGAGATTGCTTGTGCCGCCCAAGGACCTCTATTTATCATACCATCAAATTGTTTCTTGTGTTTTGATAGGATAATTAATTACTGGCTAGATATATCCAATATCTTACCATGTTAGAATTCATTTGTTGGTCAGTAAGGTGCTACACACGTGTGAGTCGTCTGGTTGCCATGTAAACATTATGGTGTTGCAGTGGTTGCCATGTAAACATTATGGCATTGCTTTATGAGGCCACTCTGCCAGGGCCTGGCATAATGTTGTTGCAGTGGTTGCCATGTAAACATTATGGCGTTGCTTTACGAGGCCACTCTGCCAGGGTCTGGCATAATGGTGTTGTAGTGGTGGGTGTGTTTTTGTTTTACTTGATGCTACGATAAACTTGTTATTAGGCTCAGTTTAGGGAGAGATACGGATTACCTCTAGTCTCAGAGCTCGTACATGGCTCGGTGTGCATGCGTGTATCTCCTTGTACGATCTCCTTGACGAGATAATCTTAAAAATGCCTAAAACTAATAATTTACATGAAGAGATATTTTCGAGGCCTTAAATATTCACAGATGTTGACTAACCGGGAAATGTTTTGAGATGTTCGTGGATAATTATATCTAGTTGAATGTGCACGATGCTCTGCTGCTCTTCATTGCATCTGTGCGAAGATTGAATTTTAACCCTGAAAAATACGACTATGTAAACCTCTTTGGTGTACTGTATGATTCATGCTTTAAATAGTGTGTATCGCTCTAGTAGATTCTATGAGAGCAATTGTAACACATCTGTACTGGTCGTATACTTTTGCTACGGTGATGTACCATCATATCATTTTGGTTCCAGACTGGAAACAAGGTGATGGTCCTGGATCACAGACATGGAGAGAGGGAAAGAGTTTCATTGCTATGTGTGTTGCCCCTGGTTACCTTCAGTGACACCGCACAGCTTTGTGTCATCATGACAGCAGACAGTCTCGGTGCCTTGCATGTAAGCATGTCCCTATATGTGTGCACCTCTACACACACACACACCACACACACCACCCACACCACACACACATTACACCACTCCTACCATACACCACACATACATTACACCATACATCACACACATCCCACACATATCACACACACCACACACTAAATGTACCACACAACACACATCACACACACAACACACTACATGTACCACACAACACACATTATACACACCACACACTACATGTGCCACATACCAAACACTACATGTACCACACATAACACACAAACCATGCATACCACTCACTACATATACCACAACACACATATCACACACACCACACACTTCATGTACCACACAACACACATCACACACACACACTTCATGTACCACACAACACACATTTCACACACTACATGTATCTCACACACATGTACCACACAACACACACGCCACACATACTACACACATGTACCACACATCACACACACCACACACTACATGTGTTACACACACCAAACATACCATGCCTACTACATACAAGCACCACTGTACATTACACACATACATAACTCCTGGAACCAGACCATGCCTCAGCTCTGAAAGACTACCATAAGCTCCTACAAGCACAAATTTGTTTCAAAAATATATAAAAAAATTATTTTTTATGTGTACTGAAAACTGATTTTTTTTAAACTGCATACGCCAAGTAACTGCATACGCCAAGTAGAATGTTGAATCAACTGCACTTCTGATTGAGGGGGGAAAGGCTGAGATTGATCTCAGCTGCTGTCATGGACCACCTTATCCTAAGCCTTTACTGTCTTCTGGAAGCACTATCTGTTGATGGAGGCTGCACAGGCACCGTGCTTACCTGGAACCACTCTCCTTACTGATGGAGATGCTTACCTGGAACCACTCTCCTTACTGATGGAGATGCTTACCTGGAACCACTCTCCTTACTGATGGAGATGCTTACCTGGAACCACTCTCCCTGCTGATGGAGATGCTTACCTGGAACCACTCTCCCTGCTGGTGGAGGTTGCACAGGCACCAATGTTTACCTGGAACCACTCTCCCTACTGATGGAGAGAGATGCTTACCTGGAACCACTCTCCCTGATGGTGGAGGCTGCACAGGCACCAGTGCTTACCTGGAACCACCCTCCCTGATAGTGGAGGCTGCACAAGCACCAGTGTTTACCTGGAACCACTCTCCCTGATGGTGGAGGCTGCACAAGCACCAGTGTTTACCTGGAACCACCCTCCCTGATGGTGGAGGCTGCACAGGCACCAGTGTTTACCTGGAACCACTCTCCTTGATGATGGAGGCTGCACAGGCACCAGTGCTTACCTGGAACCACCCTCCCTGATGATGGAGGCTGCACAGACATCTATGCTTATGGAAAACCATTCTGAATCCACTTTCTTTTGACAAAGGGGTTGCTCCTGGATGGATTTCTGCTGATGGACATAGCATGACATATATAATGTTGCATACCTTGTGTTGCTTGCCTCAATTGAGCTGATTCTTATGCCACTGCGGCTCATTGCAGTTCAACAACTTGTTCACTCGAAGAAGAAAAAGCTGTAGGTGGTGGGGCTAGGGTGGTACAAATATAATACACTGCTAATTAAATGCTAATTAAATGTGTAAATAGTCATAGTAATAATAATAATAATAATAATAATAATAATAATAATAATAATAATAATAATAATAATAATAATAATAATAATAATAATAATAATAATAATAATAATAATAATAATAATAACTGCGGCTCATTGCAGTTCAACAACTTGTTCACTCGAAGAAGAAAAAGCTGTAGGTGGTGGGGCTAGGGTGGTACAAATATAATACACTGCTAATTAAATGCTAATTAAATGTGTAAATAGTCATAGTAATAATAATAATAATAATAATAATAATAATAATAATAATAATAATAATAATAATAATAATAATAATAATAATAATAATAATAATAATAATAATAATAATAATATAATTAATAACAACTATGATTGTAACTCTTGCAAAAAACAAACACTACAAGAACAGTCCATCTGGGCCCACAGATCTCAGAATTGTCAGAACAGCAGCAGTATTTCCTTTGCACAAAACCACAGACAACCTCTGTAGAAGACACGAGATCTCTCTCCTACCAGTATAGAAGAGAGGAGAGCCTCCCCTCCCCTAGAAGACGAGAGAGCCCTCTCCTCCCCAGTATAGAAGACCAGAGAGAGCCACCTCCCCAGCGTAGAAGACAGGAGAGAGCCACCTCCCCAGTGTAGAAGACAGGAGAGAGCCCTCCCCTCCCCAGGGTGGTGTCAAAACCTGAGGCTTAGATCGTTGAGGAAAGTTGACCCGATTACTCCGATGTTTCTACTGCCTCAAGAGAGGCTTGATGCTCCTGCACAAGCACAAGCTAACTGGCAAGCTAGAGATTTAATTTCAATAGCTTGTAATTTTTATCGGGTTCAAAATCTTTGGCACATTTCAATAAGCAGCATCAGCTCCCAGAGCATACTGGCTCTTGTTGTAGACCTGCCCAGCTCTTGTTTGCAAGAGTGAAACAGACGCAGAGTCTTCGGCACCCTTCACATAGAACAATCAGAATCAGAATATAGCAAAGACAGTGATCCAGCTACTCCAAATATGTAATAAGTCTAGTCTGGCATCTACCGCAGTAGCTTTGAGGAACTGGATAACGGTCTAGGCATTGTATCTTTGGGAGGGGGGGGGGGGGGGGGGGGGTATATAGCCGGATCATTATTTGGGGGGTAGCTGTATCATTGTTTGGGGGGTAGCTGGATAATTTTTGGGGGGATAGCTGGATCATTGTTTGGGGGGTAGCTGGATCATTGTTTGGGGGGTAGCTGGATCATTGTTTGGGGGGTAGCTGGATCATTGTTTGGGGGGTAGCTGGATCATTGTTTGGGGGGTAGCTGGATCATTGTTTGGGGGGTAGCTGGATCATTGTTTGTGTTTCATTATCAATAACCTAAAAACGACTATAAGGTTTAAGAATAAACATCGTTTTGATCATTATCTTGGGAGGGAGGAGTTTGCGGTGTTTCAATGCTGATTAACCCAACCAAATTGAAAATTGCTTCCCGTGCCCTTGTATGCCACACCACACACACACACACACACACACACACACACACCTTTGTGACAGCTAATGCAATGCAATAAGTGTGTAGGCACAGACACGTGCTGGACAGGTTTCAGCCTGTTATACCACAGTAAGGTCATGCACACACGTGCACACAGGTAATAGAGTGTGCGACAAATGCTTCCATGCAAGCATTCTCTCATGTTTTCCCCTTGTCCAAAATGAGTTGTTGAATCTTACCTTACAAGGTGTGGAACTTGGATGCCCACACGGATGATGACCCACTGAGGGAGACCCCTTACCGGATCATGGTGACTGAACACAATGGGATTATAAAAGTAAGTTATTGTGTGTGAACGGCTTCTGCCTAAAGAATTGTTAAGAATTGTTCAGATTGTACCGATTTTGAAAGTCTTTATTTCAAACTTGTTTCCAAAAAATTTCGCGAAACCAAGTTTGACTTTAAAAATCCAACCTGAGAAGTTGACATTTTTGCATGCGTCCACTTTAACTGGTCTACTTGTCTTGACTAAGGCTTGGCTTGTGAAAAGACTTCCAAAGGCTTAGCCTACCTAAGGATAATGGTTTTATGAATATTTTGAAAATAGCAGACAACTGGCACAGTCCTAAAGCTGAAGCTTGGAGGCCTGAGCTGCTGGCTCCGACAAATAGAGAGCACCAGAATCACAAAAAAAAATAGACAAGAGAGGGCTAAGAAACCTGAAAATAATCGATGTCTGAAAGTGAAGTGACTAAGCACCTAGACTTGCTAATATTCTCTGAGCTGGTTGGTTGGTGGTGCTGGTTCTAACATTGGTTTCAAATCTTGGGTACTATCCGTGAGGCACTTTTTAAAAAAATCATGAAATGGATTGCTGAATAACGTGTATTAACATGTTGTGGTATTGTAGGTGATTGAAGTCCTAGTGGCACAGGATTTGTTGCAGTGCTGCAAGTGATTGATGTTCAGGACTTTTACTCAACATTTTGCAGTATTGTAGGTGATTGAAGTCCTAGTGGCACAGGTCGACATGCTGTAGGTGCTTGAAGTCCCAGTGGCACAGGACTTTTCCTCGACATGTCGCAGTGCTGCAGGTGATTGAAGTCCCAGTGGCACAGGACTTTTCCTCGACATGTCGCAGTGCTGCAGGTGATTGAAGTCCCAGTGGCACAGGAATTTTCCTCGACTTGTTGCAGTGCTGCAGGTGATTGAAGTCCCAGTGGCACAGGACTTTTCCTCGTCTTGTTGCAGTGCTGCAGATGATTGAAGTCCCAGTGGCACAGGACATTTCCTCAACATGTTGCAGTGCTGCAGGTGATTGATGTTCCAGTGGCACAGGACTTTTCCTCAACATGTTGCAGTGCTGTAGGTGATTGATGTTCCAGTGGCACAGGACTTTTCCTCAACATGTTGCAGTACTGTAGGTGATTGATGTTCCAGTGGCACACTCGACTTGTTGCAGTGCTGCAGATGATTGAAGTCCCAGTGGCACAGAACATTTCCTCAACATGTTGCAGTGCTGCAGGTGATTGATGTTCCAGTGGCACAGGACTTTTCCTCAACATGTTGCAGTGCTGTAGGTGATTGATGTTCCAGTGGCACAGGACTTTTCCTCAACATGTTGCAGTGCTGTAGGTGATTGATGTTCCAGTGGCACAGGACTTTTCCTCAACATGTTGCAGTACTGTAGGTGATTGATGTTCCAGTGGCACAGGATTTATCCTCAACATGTTGCAGTGCTGTAGGCGATTGAAGTCCCAGTGGCACAGGACTTTTCCTCGACATGTTGCAGTGCTGTAGATGATTGAAGTCACAGTGGCACAGGACTTTTCCTCGACATGTTGCAGTGCTGAAGGTGATTGAAGTCCCAGTGGCACAGGACTTTTCCTCAACATGTTGCAGTGCTGCAGGTGATTGAAGTCCCAGTGGCACAGGACTTTTCCTCGACATGTTGCAGTGCTATATAGATGATTGAAGTCCCAGTGGCACAGGACTTTTCCTAGACATGTTGCAGTACTGTAGGTGATTGAAGTTCCAATGGCACAGGACTTTTCCTCAACATGTTGTAGTGCTGCAGGTGATTGAAGTCCCAGTGGCACAGGCGACATGTTGCAGTGCTGCAGGTGATTGATGTTCCAGTGGCACAGGACTTTTCCTCGACATGTTGCAGTACTGTAGGTGATTGAAGTCCCAGTGGCACAGGACTTTTCCTCAGCATGTTGCAGTGCTGCAGGTGATTGAAGTCCCAGTGGCACAGGACTTTTCCTCAACATGTTGCAGTGATGCAGGTGATTGAGAACCCAGTGGCACAGGACTTGTACCGGGCCTGACTCAGAGGATGTGCAGCGTAGTAGGGCTTGCAGTCGGTGCTGGTCATTTGAGGGGCACGCTGTGACAATTTGGAGGATGCAGATGTCAATTTCTGCATGATTATTTCCGCTATTATAGCAAGCCACTGTGTACTCAAGTTCTCAGCCTTAAGACATGCAAAGTCCTGCAGAATGAGTCCTGTACCAGCTCTCTAGGCTTTCTGGTCGAGTCAGAAGAGCTAATCCAGGTATATATGTGCCTAAAAAATCTTCGAAGATTTTGCCTTTTTAAAAATTCAAATACTGACTCCCAAGTAGTACCTTTAACTCTACAGTAATGTAGTAAATGGTATCATTTAGAATTTACATGGTCTCCCCTTCAAAATGAGACTAACCTTGTGAAAAATGACAAGTTGTACGGGAATTTTTTTCGTGGACGGTAAACTATTCTTGAGGCAGTTGCTGGGAGCTTGACTTATGTTAATAGTATACCCTCCATCAGGATCACTATCACCCAACTATGGAGGCAACACCATTCAGTTGACTTGGCGATGTCAGATAAATAGCTGCTGGTTTATATCTAGCTTGCTATTAAGTCATATGACCTTGCAATGTGCAGGGAGTTTTTACCAATGTTGTAACTGTCAGAGGTGCTAGAGGGAGTCTTACTCATAGTTACTATAGTACTCAGAGTTACTATAGAGAGTCTTACGCAGAGTTACTGTAGGGAGTCTTACTCAGAGTTACTGTAGAGAGTCTTACTCAGAGTTACTGTAGAGAGTCTTACTCAGAGTTACTGTAGAGAGTCTTACTCAGAGTTACTATAGAGAGTCTTACTCAGAGTTACTGTAGAGAGTCTTACTCAGAGTTACTATAGATCTTACTCAGAGTTACTGTAGAGAGTCTTACTCAGAGTTACTGTAGAAAGTCTTACTCAGAGTTACTGTAGAGAGTCTTACTCAGAGTTACTGTAGAGAGTCTTACTCAGAGTTACTGTAGAGAGTCTTACTCAGAGTTACTGTAGAGAGTCTTACTCAGAGTTACTGTAGAGAGTCTTACTCAGAGTTACTACAGAGAGTCTTACTCAGAGTTACTGTAGAGAGTCTTACTGAGGTCCTATAGAGAGTCTTACTCAGAGTTACTGTAGAGAGTCTTACTCAGAGTTACTGTAGAGAGTCTTACTCAGAGTTACTATAGAGAGTCTTACTCAGAGTTACTGTAGAGAGTCTTACTCAGAGTTACTGTAGAGAGTCTTACTCAAAGTTACTGTCGAGAGTCTTACTCAGAGTTACTGTAGAGAGTCTTACTCAGAGTTACTGTAGAGAGTCTTACTCAGAGTTACTGTAGAGAGTCTTACTCAGAGTTACTGTAGAGAGTCTTACTCAGAGTTACTGTAGAGAGTCTTACTCAGAGTTACTGTAGAGAGTCTTACTCAGAGTTACTGTCGAGAGTCTTACTCAGAGTTACTGTAGAGAGTCTTACTCAGAGTTACTGTAGAGAGTCTTACTCAGAGTTACTGTAGAGAGTCTTACTCAGAGTTACTATAGAGAGTCTTACGCAGAGTTACTGTAGGGAGTCTTACTCAGAGTTACTGTAGAGAGTCTTACTCAGAGTTACTGTAGAGAGTCTTACTCAGAGTTACTGTAGAGAGTCTTACTCAGAGTTACTATAGAGAGTCTTACCAGAGTTACTGTAGAGAGTCTTACTCAGAGTTACTATAGATCTTACTCAGAGTTACTGTAGAGAGTCTTACTCAGAGTTACTGTAGAGAGTCTTACTCAGAGTTACTGTAGAGAGTCTTACTCAGAGTTACTGTAGAGAGTCTTACTCAGAGTTACTGTAGAAAGTCTTACTCAGAGTTACTGTAGAGAGTCTTACTCAGAGTTACTGTAGAGAGTCTTACTCAGAGTTACTGTAGAGAGTCTTACTCAGAGTTACTGTAGAGAGTCTTACTCAGAGTTACTGTAGAGAGTCTTACTCAGAGTTACTACAGAGAGTCTTACTCAGAGTTACTGTAGAGAGTCTTACTGAGGTCCTATAGAGAGTCTTACTCAGAGTTACTGTAGAGAGTCTTACTCAGAGTTACTGTAGAGAGTCTTACTCAGAGTTACTATAGAGAGTCTTACTCAGAGTTACTGTAGAGAGTCTTACTCAGAGTTACTGTAGAGAGTCTTACTCAAAGTTACTGTCGAGAGTCTTACTCAGAGTTACTGTAGAGAGTCTTACTCAGAGTTACTGTAGAGAGTCTTACTCAGAGTTACTGTAGAGAGTCTTACTCAGAGTTACTGTAGAGAGTCTTACTCAGAGTTACTGTAGAGAGTCTTACTCAGAGTTACTGTAGAGAGTCTTACTCAGAGTTACTGTCGAGAGTCTTACTCAGAGTTACTGTAGAGAGTCTTACTCAGAGTTACTGTAGAGAGTCTTACTCAGAGTTACTGTAGAGAGTCTTACTCAGAGTTACTGTAGAGAGTCTTACTCAGAGTTACTGTAGAGAGTCTTACTCAGAGTTACTACAGAGAGTCTTACTCAGAGTTACTGTAGAGAGTCTTACTCAGAGTTACTATAGAGAGTCTTACTCAGAGTTACTGTAGAGAGTCTTACTCAGAGTTACTGTAGAGAGTCTTACTCAGAGTTACTGTAGAGAATCTTACTCAGAGTTACTATAGAGAGTCTTACTCAGAGTTACTGTAGAGAGTCTTACTCAGAGTTACTGTAGAGAGTCTTACTCAGAGTTACTGTAGAGAGTCTTACTCAGAGTTACTACAGAGAGTCTTACTCAGAGTTACTGTAGAGAGTCTTACTGAGGTCCTATAGAGAGTCTTACTCAGAGTTACTGTAGAGAGTCTTACTCAGAGTTACTATAGAGAGTCTTACTCAGAGTTACTGTAGAGAGTCTTACTCAGAGTTACTGTAGAGAGTCTTACTCAGAGGGTATGTGGGGATTATTGGGCTCACATGTATGACTATTTTGACTGCACAAAGTTGCATATCTGAGTGTGTGTGCATATTATTACCCCATGCCACACATGTGCGGAGCAGGATAAAGTAATCATGCTGTCTGTTGCTAAGTGCCACACATGTGCAGAGAAGGATAAAGTAATCATGCTGTCTGTTGCTAAGTGCCACACATGTGCAGAGAAGGATAAAGTAATCATGCTGTCTGTTGCTAAGTGCCACACATGTGTAGAGCAGGATAAAGTAATCATGCTGTCTGTTGCTAAGTGCCACACATGTGCAGAGCAGGATAAAGTAATCATGCTGTCTGTTGCTAAGTGCCACACATGTGCAGAGCAGGATAAAGTAATCATGCTGTCTGTTGCTAAGTGCCACACATGTGCAGAGCAGGATAAAGTAATCATGCTGTCTGTTGCTAAGTGCCACACATGTGCAGAGCAGGATAAAGTAATCATGCTGTCTGTTGCTAAGTGCCACACATGCGCAGAGCAGGATAAAGTAATCATGCTGTCTGTTGCTAAGTGCCACACATGTGCAGAGAAGGATAAAGTAATCATGCTGTCTGTTGCTAAGTGCCACACATGTGTAGAGCAGGATAAAGTAATCATGCTGTCAGTTGCTAAGTGCCACACATGCGCAGAGAAGGATAAAGTAATCATGCTGTCTGTTGCTAAGTGCCACACATGTGTAGAGCAGGATAAAGTAATCATGCTGTCAGTTGCTAAGTGCCACACATGCGCAGAGCAGGATAAAGTAATCATGCTGTCTGTTGCTAAGTGCCAGAGCAGGATAAAGTAATCATGCTGTCTGTTGCTAAGTGCCAGAGCAGGATAAAGTAATCATGCTGTCTGTTGCTAAGTGCCACACATGTGCAGAGCAGGATAAAGTAATCATGCTGTCTGTTGCTAAGTGCCACACATGTGCCAGAGCAGGATAAAGTAATCATGCTGTCTGTTGCTAAGTGCCACACATGTGCAGAGCAGGATAAAGTAATCATGCTGTCTGTTGCTAAGTGCCACACATGTGCAGAGCAGGATAAAGTAATCATGCTGTCTGTTGCTAAGTGCCACACATGTGCAGAGCAGGATAAAGTAATCATGCTGTCTGTTGCTAAGTGCTACAAATGTGCAGAGCAGGATAAAGTAATCATGCTGTCTGTTGCTAAGTGCCACACATGTGCAGAGCAGGATAAAGTAATGCTGTCTGTTGCTAAGTGCCACACATGTGCAGAGCAGGATAAAGTTATCATGCTGTCTGTTGCTAAGTGCCACACATGTGCAGAGCAGGATAAAGTAATCATGCTGTCTGTTGCTAAGTGCCACACATGTGCAGAGCAGGATAAAGTAATCATGCTGTCTGTTGCTAAGTGCCACACATGTGCAGAGCAGGATAAAGTAGTCATGCTGTCTGTTGCTAAGTGCCACACATGTGCAGAGCAGGATAAAGTAGTCATGCTGTCTGTTGCTAAGTGCCACACATGTGCAGAGCAGGATAAAGTAGTCATGCTGTCTGTTGCTAAGTGCCACACATGTGCAGAGCAGGATAAAGTAATCATGCTGTCCCATTGCTAAATTATACATTCCATTTTTGTCTAACCTATTGTTTACCTCTTATTTCATTTATGTCATTGCAAAAGAAAATAACCACCCAGGACATCTTTATGGAATCTAGCAAAGGCTGTATGGCTCTTCTAATTCAGCAGGCCAGATATTCACTCTAATTATAGACAATTATGACTCTATTTAGCCCTCTCAATCCACTATTCACTCTAATTATAGACAATTATGGCTCTATTTAGCCCTCTTCAATCCAGCAGGCCAGATAATTCACTCGAATTTTAAACAATTATGACTTCACCTACTGGATGTATAGTTAAGGTTCATGCTACTTGGCAAGTTACAGTCAGTGAGGGTGCAAGCTAGTGTCAGGGCAAGCTAGGATCAGTGTCAGTGCAAGCTAGGATCAGTGTTAGTGCAAGCTATAGTGCAAGCTAGGATCAGTGTCAGTGCAAGCTATAGTCAGTGCAAGCTAGTGTCAGTGTTAGTGCAAGCTATAGTGCAAGCTATAGTGCAAGCTAGGATCAGTGTCAGTGCAAGCTATGGTCAGTGTAAGCCAGGATCAGTGTCAGTGCAAGCTAGGGTCAGTGTCAGGGCAACCTATAGTCAGTGCAAGCTAGTGTCAGTGCAAGCTAGAGTCAGTGCAAGCTAGTGTCAGTGTTAGTGCAAGCTATAGTGCAAGCTAGGATCAGTGTCAGTGCAAGCTATAGTCAGTGCAAGCTAGTGTCAGTGTTAGTGCAAGCTATGGTCAGTGTCAGTGCAAGCTAGAGTCAGTGTCGGTACAAGCTAAAGTCTCAGTGTCAGTACCAGCTAGAGTAAGTGTCAGTACCAGCTAGAGTCAGTGTCAGTACAAGCTAAAGTCAGTGTCAGTACAAGCTAGAGTCAGAGTCAGTACAAGCTAGAGTCAGAGTCAGTACAAGCTAGAGTCAGTGACAGTACAAGCTAGAGTCAGTGTCAGTACAAGCTAGAATCTGTGTCTGTACAAGCTAGAGTCAGTGTCAGTGCAAGCTAAAGTCAGTGTCAGTACAAGCTAGAGTCAGTGACAGTACAAGCTAGAGTCAGTGTCAGTACAAGCTAGAATCTGTGTCTGTACAAGCTAGAGTCAGTGTCAGTACAAGCTAGAGTCCGTGTCAGTACAAGCTAGAGTCTGTATCAGTACAAGCTAGAGTCAGTGTCAGTACAAGCTAGAGTCAGTGACAGTACAAGCTAGAGTCAGTGTCAGTACAAGCTAGAGTCTGTGTCAGTACAAGCTAAAGTCAGTGTCAGTACAAGCTAAAGTCTGTATCAGTACAAGCTAGAGTCAGTGTCAGTACAAGCTAGAGTCAGTGTCAGTACAAGCTAGAGTCAGTGTCAGTACAAGCTAGAGTCTGTATCAGTACAAGCTAGAGTCCGTGTCAGTACAAGCTAGAGTCAGTAACGGTACAAGCTAGAGTCAGTGTCAGTACAAGCTAGAGTCAGTGTCAGTGCAAGCTAGAGTCAGTGTCAGTACCAGCTAGAGTCAGTGTCAGTACCAGCTAGAGTCAGTGTCAGTACCAGTGTCAGTACCAGCTAGAGTCAGTGTCAGTACCAGCTAGAGTCAGTGTCAGTGCAAGCTAGAGTCAGTGTTAGTACAAGCTAGAGTCAGTGTCAGTGCAAGCTAGAGTCAGTGTCAGTACCAGCTATGGTCAGTGTCAGTGCAAGCTAGAGTCTGTGTCAGTGCAAGCTAGAGTCTGTATCAGTACAAGCTAGAGTCCGTGTCAGTACAAGCTAGAGTCTGTATCAGTACAAGCTAGAGTCTGTATCAGTACAAGCTAGAGTCTGTCAGTACAAGCTAAAGTCTGTATCAGTACAAGCTAGAGTCAGTGTCAGTACAAGCTAGAGTCAGTGTCAGTACAAGCTAGAGTCAGAGTCAGTACAAGCTAGAGTCAGTGTCAGTGCAAGCTAGAGTCAATGCAAGCTATGGTCAGTGTCAGTATAAGCTAGTGTCAGTTCAAGCTACGGTCAGTGTCAGTACAAGCTAGAGTCAGTGTCAGTACAAGTTAGAGTCTGTTCCACATCCAGAGGGGTGTGACAGCTTTTTTTAATGTGAAAAAAAGTCAACCACAAAAGGAATGATAATCAGAGGCCTTCTTTTATACTAGTAATGAGTGCCAGGCATTGAGTGGCAAAGGAAAAAGCTAGAGCATGTTGAAGAAGCAAGAGACTATGTCGGTCATGCAGTCAGCCATGCAGCTCACCTTGCTAGCCCTAGCCCTTGCCTGTGCAGCAAATTTAATTATTTTATTATTTTGGGAGGGGGGACCATGGGGGCCTATGGAGGAGGTGGCTTTGGAGGGCTCGCAGGGGGTTATTTAGGGTCTTGGTTTGTTGCTTGTCCTATTTCAGGCTGGCCACCTGGTGAGGGGATACGTCAGCTATTAACCGTGCAGGCCGTTCTCACTTGTGCAGCACACCACACCCAGGCCAGTCTAGCTTGCTGCCGGGCATTCGACCATTCTCCTCACTATGACGACCATTCCCGATCACTAAACCTTTTTTTTTTAATGGGTGAACGTACGGTGCATAGACAGATAAATATGCCATGCACGGCAATGCCAAGTTTTCCATCCCACTCCCCCCCCCCCAACTGAGGGCTCACTCCCCCCCAACTGGGGGCTCGCTACCCTCACTAAATATAGTGAAAATGGATAGCTGGAGTAAAAAATGGCAGCCAAGGATGCATTTGGAATAGCTGGAGGTGGTTTAGTGAGTGACAGATGAGAAATGGCTTGACAGAGAACAGAACTGTCTATGTGGAAGATTGACATAGAACAGAACTGTGTATGTGGAAGATTGACAGAGAACTGAACTGTCTATGTGGAAGATTGACATAGAACAGAACTGTCTATCTGGAAGATTGTCAAAGAACAGAACTGTGTATGTGGAAGATTGTCAAAGAACAGAACTGTCTATGTGGAAGATTGTCAAAGAACAGAACTGTCTATGTGGAAGATTGACATAGAACAGAACTGTGTATGTGGAAGATTGACAGAGAACTGAACTGTCTATGTGGAAGATTGTCAAAGAACAGAACTGTGTATGTGGAAGATTGTCAGAGAACAGAACTGTCTATGTGGAAGATGACAGAGAACAGAACTGTCTATGTGGAAGATTGACAGAGAACAGAACTGTCTATGTGGAAGATTGACATAGAACAGAACTGTGTATGTGGAAGATTGACAGAGAACTGAACTGTCTATGTGGAAGATTGACATAGAACAGAACTGTCTATGTGGAAGATTGTCAAAGAACAGAACTGTGTATGTGGAAGATTGTCAAAGAACAGAACTGTCTATGTGGAAGATTGTCAAAGAACAGAACTGTCTATGTGGAAGATTGACATAGAACAGAACTGTGTATGTGGAAGATTGACAGAGAACTGAACTGTCTATGTGGAAGATTGACATAGAACAGAACTGTCTATGTGGAAGATTGTCAAAGAACAGAACTGTGTATGTGGAAGATTGACAGAGAACAGAACTGTCTATGTGGAAGATTGACATAGAACAGAACTGTCTATGTGGAAGATTGTCAAAGAACAGAACTGTCTATGTGGAAGATTGACAGAGAACAGAACTGTCTATGTGGAAGATTGACATAGAACAGAACTGTCTATGTGGAAGATTGACAGAGAACTGAACTGTCTATGTGGAAGATTGTCAAAGAACAGAACTGTCTATGTGGAAGATTGTCAAAGAACAGAACTGTGTATGTGGAAGATTGTCAGAGAACAGAACTGTCTATGTGGAAGATGACAGAGAACAGAACTGTCTATGTGGAAGATTGACAGAGAACAGAACTGTCTATGTGGAAGATGACAGAGAACTGAACTGTCTATTGTGGAAGATTGACAGAGAACAGAACTGTCTATGTGGAAGATTGTCAGAGAACAGAACTGTCTATGTGGAAGGATGCTGCTGCATGAGCAGGGAGACGGAATGTTGAGGAGTTGGGTACCACCCACCTCATGAAAGTGGGTGTGCCCACAATATATCAGCGTGTGTAACACTAATTCAAGTCTGTGCTCTCCTCTTCTTCCCCCAGTGTCTGGTGAAGTTCACTCCTGACCTGGTTTGCTCCGGTGGCTCAGACCTGTGTCTGTGGAACAGGAAGGGGAGACTGCTCTCAAAGTTCAGCAGAAAGGATCTGGAAGAAAAAAGTACATAAACTGTATTAGTCTTTGTCTCTGATACTCTCACACTGTTAACACTGTTAGAGTGCAGGCCTAACATTTTTACCCCATGTAATGCATGTGTGTGGCATGTGTGTTGTCCATCATTGTCTGTGTAAAATGACCCCGTTGCATACCTGTACTTGTTGTTATGACGATCCTTACCTAACATATATATTTTATTTTTTATTTTTTATATATATATATATATATATATAATTATATATATATATATATTTTTTTTAATATATATTTTTTTTTATACTCAGGCTCTATTCACTCCGTCTTGAAGTTGGACAGTAGACACTTTGGAGTGGTGGCAGCTTCAGATTACAAGAGTTTAGGTAAGTAGGGTGTCTCCCCCTCCCCCCTCGAAATTCAGTTATCACCCCCTCCTCCCCCAAGAAGTTAAAAACAATTTATAAGGAGGGAGAGAAGAAAAGAAAGAAACAAACAAACTTTCTTTCGATCTTCAAAGTCATCACACAATTGCAGCTGGTAAGGTGTAGCTCTTCTAGTTGCTATAACTAACAAATGAGCAGGCTAAGAACAAGGTCCTAGCTTTTGCTGACAGGGCCAGGTGGCACTCGACAACACCAGGACCTTGTCCCACTACAAGGCAGGTTCCAATCAAACATGCACCTAGTCCCTCTACATGGTAGGTTCCAATTAATCAGGCACCTATTTCCTCTACATGAATGGTTCCAATTAAACTGGTACCTACTCTCTACATGACAGGTTCCAATTAAACACATGTACATGCATGATCCTGTACTGTGTCATGCTATGACGTAGTGTCCACCATCGGGAGCTTTTGCTCAGTCTTGTGGTTGACTTACTACTACATTCACCTTGATAATTTTCAACCCAAAATTGCATCAGAATTATTCTCAGATATAGTAAACATTACTATTTTTAATTCCCCGGGGAAGGACCCTCTACATCTCCTGTGTGAAACACTGGGGACCATGTGTACACATACATACATCTCCTGTGTGAAACACTGGGGACCATGGTTACACATACATACATCTCCTGTGTGAAACACTGGGGCCATGTATACACACACATACATCTCCTGTGTGAAACACTGGGGACCATGTGTGCACACACATACATCTCCTGTGTGAAACACTGGGACCATGTGTACACACACATACATCTCCTGTGTGAAACACTGGGGACCATGTGTACACATGCATACATCTCCTGTGTGAAACACTTGGCACCATGTGTACACATACATACATCTCCTGTGTGAAACACTGGGGGCCATGTGTACACATCATACATCTCCTGTGTGAAACACTGGGGACCATGTGTACACATACATACATCTCCTGTGTGAAACACTCGGGACCATGTGTACACATACATACATCTCCTGTGTGAAACACTGGGGGCCATGTGTACACATACATACACCTCCTGTGTGAAACACTGGGGACCATGTGTACACATACATACATCTCCTGTGTGAAACACTCGGGACCATGTGTACACATACATACATCTCCTGTGTGAAACACTGGGGGCCATGTGTACACATACATACATCTCCTGTGTGAAACACTGGGGACCATGTGTACACATACATCTCATGTGTGAAACACTGGGGACCATGTGTACACATACATACATCTCCTGTGTGAAACACTGGGGACCATGTGTACACACACATACATCTCCTGTGTGAAACACTGGGGACCATGTGTACACATACATACATCTCCTATGTGAAACACTGGGGACCATGTGTACACACACATACATCTCCTATGTGAAACACTGGGGACCATGTGTACACACACATACATCTCCTGTGTGAAACACTGGGGACCATGTGTACACATACATACATCTCCTGTGTGAAACACTGGGGGGCCATGTGTACATACATACATCTGTGTGAAACACTGGGGACCATGTGTACACATACATACATCTCCTGTGTGAAACACTGGGGCCATGTGTACACATACATACATCTCCTGTGTGAAACACTGGGGACCATGTGTACACATACATCTCCTGTGTGAAACACTGGGGACCATGTGTACACATACATACATCTCCTGTGTGAAACACTGGGGACCATGTGTACACATACATACATCTCCTGTGTGAAACACTGGGGACCATGTGTACACACACATACATCTCCTGTGTGAAACACTGGGGACCATGTGTACACATACATACATCTCCTGTGTGAAACACTGGGGACCATGTGTACACATACATACATGTACATCTCCTGTGTGAAACACTTGGCACCATGTGTACACATACGTGTGAAACACTGGGTACACATACATACAGTGGTCCTTGTGTTCTGATCTGATAACATTTAATCAGTAGTGATTATTATATTACTCCTGGTGAGGGTTAGGGCCTCTAGTCGAAATGTCAGGACAGTAAAAATTCAATTTTATTATTGAGAAGGCCATTGTAATTGTAGTAATTACACGTGTTTATTTGGGGGCATTGCATCATCATGCTGACATCATCAATGGGCAGACTACTCTTTACTACTGGATTAGGGCTTTGGCTAAGGTTAGGGTCGGGACAATGGCTAGGTTTAGGGTAAGGCGGCTAGGTTTACAATAACAGCTAGGTTTAGGGCAAGGGCAACAGCTAGGTTTAGGGCAAGGGCAACAGGACAACGATTGGGTCAAGGGCAACAGTTACATAGGTTTAGGGCAAGGCGGCTAGGTTTACAATAACAGCTAGGTTTAGGGCAAGGGCAACAGCTAGGTTTAGGGCAAGGCGGCTAGGTTTACAATAACAGCTAGGTTTAGGGCAAGGGCTAGGTTTAGGGCAAGGGCAACAGCTAGGTTTAGGGCAAGGGCAACAGCTAGGTTTAGGGCAAGGGAAACAGCTAGGTTTAGGGCAAGGGCAACAGCTAGGTTTAAGGCAAGAGCAACAGCTGGGTTTAGGGCAAGGGCAACAGCTAGGTTTAGGGCAAGGGCAACAGCTAGGTTTAGGGCAAGGGCAACAGCTAGGTTTAAGGCAAGAGCAACAGCTGGGTTTAGGGCAAGGGAAACAGCTAGGTTTAGGGCAAGGGCAACAGCTAGGTTTAGGGCAAGGGCAACAGCTAGGTTTAAGGCAAGAGCAACAGCTGGGTTTAGGGCAAGGGCAATAGCTAGGTTTAGGGCAAGGGCAACAGCTAGGTTTAGGGCAAGGGCAACAGCTAGGTTTAGGGCAAGGGCAACAGCTAGGTTTAGGGCAAGGGCAACAGCTAGGTTTAGGGCAAGGGCAACAGCTAGGTTTAGGGCCAGGGCAGTAGCTAAGGAAGGGCTAGGGCAATGGCTAGGATTAGGGCTAGGGCAATGGTTAGGGCTAGGGTAATAGGTAGGGCAAGGTAATTTTAATAGTGCTCATGATGATGTCATCATGATGATATAGTGCCATAGATTTTTGTTGCATTCCGCGAGTGATTCTTTTATGTAAGGGGTAGGGGGGGAAATGTTATTAAGGGGGAAGATGTGTAAAAAAATTATCAATCACATTCTGTAAGTCATCTCCAAAGGAGGGCAAGCCAGATCCAAGGTCCCCACCCAGCTACCATGAGCTGTGGGGAGCCAGTCATTGTTGGGAGTTGAGAGGATGACCCTCACTAGCAATGACTTAACCCCGTTAAGTATGGTGTACTCTGACCCGTGTGCTCTTATGCACTGTTGAACTCCTAGACTTTGTACCCTAGACTCTACTGTCAACTGTTTATGCATTGGTGGGCAGGGCCCCTAACCAACCCACTAGTCGAGCAAGAGGCAGGGTCCTTAACCAACCCACTAGTCCAGCAAGGGGCAGGGTCCTTAACCAACCCACTAGTCCAGCAAGGGGCAGGCCCCTAACCAACCCACTAGTCCAGCAAGGGGCAGGCCCCTAACCAACCCACTAGTCCAGCAAGGGGCAGGGCTCCTAACCAACCCACTAGTCCAGCAAGGGGCAGGCCCCTAACCAACCCACTAGTCCAGCCAAGGGGCAGGTCCCTAACCAACCCACTAGTCCAGCAAGGGGCAGAGTCTCCTAACCAACCCACTAGTCCAGCAAGGGGCAGGTTCCTACCCAACCCACTAGTCCAGAAAGAGGCAGGGCCCTAACCAACCCACTAGTCCAGGGCCCTAACTAACCCACTAGTCGAGCAAGGGGCAGGGTCCCTAACCAACCCACTAGTCCAGCAAGGGGCAGAGTCCTAACCAACCCACTAGTCCAGCAAGGGGCATGGCCCCTAACCAACCCACTAGTCCAGCCAATGGGCAGGTTCCTAACCAACCCACTAGTCCAGCAAGAGGCAGGTCCCTAACCAACCCACTAGTCCAGCAAGGGGTAGGCCCCTAACCAACCCACTAGTCCAGCAAGGGGTAGGCCCCTAACCAACCCACTAGTCCAACAAGGGACAGGTCCCTAACCAACCCACTAGTCCAAGAGGAAACAACCCACTAGTCCAGCAAGGGGCAGGGTCCCTACCCACTAGTCCAACAAGGGGCAGGTCCCTAACCAACCCACTAGTCCAGCAAGGGGCAGAGTCCTAACCAACCCACTAGTCCAGCAAGGGGCAGGGTCCTAACCAACCCACTAGTCCAGGGCCCTAACTAACCCACTAGTCCAGCAAGAGGCAGGGCCCTAACCAACCCACTAGTCCAGCAAGGGGCAGAGTCCCTAACAAACCCACTAGTCCAGCCAAGGGGCACGGCCCCTAACCAACCCACTAGTCCAGCAAGGTGGCTCTCCCTGTAGTGATGGGTTGTGAAAGGGAGAGATAGAAGGACAAGGTTGACATTCAAACTCGTTGCTCTCTGAAGCAGTTTACATTACCAATTTCTCTGAAACATTATTGCTCTGTTCTCTTGCTGCAGCTGTGTACGACATCAACCGCTTGACCATGAGAGAGACGCAGGGGTACGACCTCATGTTCGTACGCTACCTACTGAGCACGCACCAAGAGAACATCTGCTGTCTTGAGAGCATATCTGGTAAGGGATGAAACTTGAGGATGCTCTCATTGTCTACAGTCAGTCATGCATAGTGTGTCTCGTGCTTGATCTTAGCTGTTCATGTTTGTCTGTTAGTCATTATCTCGCATGGACTGATAAAAAAAGAATTAAAGTCTGAACAAAAGCAGTTACTAATTTGCTCTGTTTTTCATATTCTGTCCCACAAGGAAACTAAATCTGCTAGCCCACAAGTATAGCTTCCTAAATTAGCTTTAACATGGTTAATGCCTAGAAGCTTTGGGGGCTTGCACACAACTTGTAGACATGTAGGCAACTGCAGCTGGTAGTACTACAAGCCACTCAGCACAGGGTTTCATTTAGGGGGGGGGGGGGATTGGAAATTGTATTATTAAAATTCTTATTGATGTTGATAAGTGCTTGACCCCCCCTTAATATCCAGATTCCTCCAGTTGCCCCCCCTTGAACAATTTTCTAAATGAAACCCTGCAGCACACAGCACACAGTGCAAACACACGGCCACACACTGCAAACACACTGCCACATACAGCAAGCACACTGCCACACACAGCAAGCACACTGCCACACACAGCAAGCACACTGCCACACACTGCCATACACTGCCACACACAGCAAGCACACTGCCACACACAGCAAGCACACGGCCACACACAGCAAGCACACTGCCACACACTGCCATACACTGCCACACACAGCAAGCACACTGCCACACACTGCCACACACTGCAAGCACACTGCCACATACAGCAAGCACACTGCCACACACAGCAAGCACACTGCCACACACAGCAAGCACACTGCCACATACAGCAAGCACACTGCCACACACAGCAAGCACACTGCCACACACAGCAAGCACACTGCCACATACAGCAAGCACACTGCCACACACAGCAAGCACACTGCCACACACAGCAAGCACACTGCCACATACAGCAAGCACACTGCCACACAAAGCAAGCACACGGCCACACACAGCAAGTACACTGCCATACACTGCCACACACTGCCATACACTGCCACACACTGCAAGCACACAGCCACACACAGCAAGCACACTGCCACACACAGCAAGCACACTGCCACACACAGCAAGCACACTGCCACACACAGCAAGCACACAGCAAGCACACGGCCACACACTGCAAACACACTGCCACACACTGCCATACACTGCAAGCACACAGCCATACACTGCAAGCACACAGCCACACACAGCAAGCACACTGCCACACACAGCAAGCACACTGCCACACACAGCAAGCACACTGCCACATACAGCAAGCACACTGCCACACACAGCAAGCACACGGCCACACACTGCAAACACACTGCCACACACTGCCATACACTGCAAGCACACAGCCACACACAGCAAGCACACTGCCACACACAGCAAGCACACTGCCACACACAGCAAGCACACTGCCACATACAGCAAGCACACTGCCACACACAGCAAGCACACGGCCACACACTGCAAACACACTGCCACACACTGCCATACACTGCAAGCACACTGCCACACACAGCAAGCACACTGCCACACACAGCAAGCACACTGCCACATACAGCAAGCACACTGCCACACACAGCAAGCACACTGCCACACTCTGCAAGCACACAGCCACATACAGCAAGCACACTGCCATACACTGCCACACACAGCAAGCACACTGCCACACACAGCAACACACTGCCACATACAGCAAGCACACTGCCACACACAGCAAGCACACTGCCACACACAGCAAGCACACTGCCACACACAGCAAGCACACGGCCACACACAGCAAGCACACGGCCACATACAGCAAGCACACTGCCACACACAGCAACACACTGCCACATACACCAAGCACACTGCCACACACTGCCACACACAGCAAGCAAACTGCCACACACTGCCATACACTGCCACACACAGCAAGCACACTGCCACACACAGCAAGCACACAGCCACACACTGCCACACACAGCAAGCACACTGCCACACACAGCAAGCACACGGCCACACACAGCAAGCACACGGCCACACACAGCAAGCACACTGTCACACACAGCAAGCACACTGCCACACACAGCAAGCACACTGCCACACACAGCAACACACAGCAAGCACACTGTCACACACAGCAAGCACACTGCCACACACTGCCACACACAGCAAGCACACGGCCACACACAGCAAGCACACTGCCACACACAGCAAGCACACTGCCACACACAGCAAGCACACTGCCACACACAGCAAGCACACGGCCACACACAGCAAGCACACTGCCATACACTGCCACATACAGCAAGCACACTGCCACACACTGCCACACACAGCAAGCACACTGCCACACACAGCAAGCACACTGCCACACACAGCAAGCACACTGCCACATACAGCAAGCACACTGCCACACATTGCCACACACAGCAAGCACACTGCCACATACAGCAAGCACACTGCCACACACAGCAAGCACACTGCCACACACAGCAAGCACACTGCCACACACAGCAAGCACACTGTCACACACAGCAAGCACACTGCCACACACAGCAAGCACACTGTCACACACAGCAAGCACACTGCCACACACTGTCACATGCTGCAAGCAACTGCAAGCACACTGCCATACACTGCAAGTCTACATAGTGCAAGCACATTAGATTATTAATTAAACCTCCCAGTGCATCAGCCTCTGCTGCATCAGTAGCAGCTGCCAAGGGATTGAAGCAGGTTGCGAGCACAGAGCATTTGTCGTCCCACCAGCCAACCTCTCTCCTCTTAGACTAGAGGCACATCAGTAACCATCGTGTCTCCACACTTAGTGATACTTTATGTCCATCAGGTAATGTGATTGTCCAGGTTAGCAGAAATTGGACCCCTGTACTATCTCCATAAATGGGTCCTCATACTGAATTTCCCCCCCAAAGCTAGAAATAAAACCCAGGGTTATGTGACACCCTCTTTGGCAGGTGACCTCGCAGGGTGTGCTTGCATGGTCCTGGGAAAATGCCAGCCTGCCATGCTAGTGGATACTCCCATTATCCCTGTCCATTAGAGGGGAACATGTGTAATGAAATGTCACGCAAATAGGCAAGCTTGAAGTGGCAAAACATTGTGTGGCATTTGACAAGACCACCTTTTTCCATGTATGTATGTGTGTGTGTGTGTCTGATCCGTGTTGCTGTGTGACAATCCCGGAATCGACTATGTTCCAAAGTTCAGAGTTCTCGCTCACCTCATGCTAGTCCTAGCCTATGTCTCTAGCCCCAGCTAGGATTAGGGGCAAGAACTCTGGACCTTGGACATCCATGTTTACCCTGGGATCGCTCCGGCAACAGCAGTGGAGTCCAGCTAGTGGGGGGGGGGGGGGGGGGGGGGGACGATGAGCTAATTAATTCAATGCAGAGAGTGGATACAGTTTGACCACCTCATGTGACAAATGATTCGGACACTGGCACACACTCTGTCTCTTGCACATTAGCCATGCACTGGTAGCTCTAACACTGTTAGTCATTCTGAGGTGAATATGTGGAGAGCCCAATGAAAGGCTGTGATCCACGATGATAGCCAAGCCCAGCCAACCTCCCCATTGAGGCTTGTGAGAAAGTGTACGCTGCAATGGGGACTGGTCTCTTGCTTCTCACTAAGCTAGCAGAACCAAAGAGAGAAGTAATTTAGAGAAGGCTTGTCTGCATTGTGGTCTGCATGGGTACAGGCTTGTGTGTGTCCTCTCTCTTTCGACAAGTCAATCACATCGTTGCTTGTTTTTAAAAGACATTTTTTGCTCCTTATTGTTTGTTTGTTTGTTTGTTTGTTTGTTTGTTATTTCCTGCAGTTTCTATATATTATAAGTACTTGAGTGGTTGGGCATTCAAGTTTTGCGAAGGCCAACTCCACACTTCAGTGTCTCCACGTTATATGTGGTTCCTTTTTTAAAACCACTCTTTTGTGCTTAACACGTCAGCACATATCATACCTTGTTGTAGTCCTACCTGTACTGCCATTGTGTAGTCCTACATGTACTGCCATGCTAGTTGGTGTGTAGTCCTACCTGTACTGCCATGCTAGTTTGGTGTGTAGTCCTACCTGTACTGCCATGCTAGTTGGTATGTAGTTCTACCTGAACTGCCATGCTAGTTAGTGTGTAGTCCTACCTGTACTGTCATGCTAGTTGGTGTGTAGTCCTACCTGTACTGCCATGCTAGTTGGTGTGTAGTCCTACCTGTACTGCCATGCTAGTTGGTGTGTAGTCCTACCTGTACTGCCATGCTAGTTTGGTGTGTAGTCCTACCTGTACTGCCATGCTAGTTGGTATGTAGTCCTACCTGAACTGCCATGCTAGTTAGTGTGTAGTCCTACCTGTACTGTCATGCTAGTTGGTGTGTAGTCCTACCTGTACTGCCATGCTAGTTGGTGTGTAGTCCTACCTGTACTGCCATGCTAGTTGGTGTGTAGTCCTACCTGTACTGCCATGCTAGTTGGTGTGTAGTCCTACCTGTACTGTCATGCTAGTTGGTGTGTAGTCCTACCTGCACTGCCATGCTAGTTGGTATGTAGTCCTACCTGTACTGCCATGCTAGTTGGTGTGTAGTCCTACCTGCACTGCCATGCTAGTTGGTGTGTAGTCCTACCTGTACTACCATGCTAGTTGGTGTGTAGTCCTACCTGTACTGTCATGCTAGTTGGTGTGTAGTCCTACCTGTACTGCCATTGTGTAGTCCTACCTGCACTGCTATGCTAGTTGGTGTGTAGTCCTACCTGTAGTGCCATGCTAGTTGGTGTGTAGTCCTGTACCTGTACTGCCATGCTAGTTGGTGTGTAGTCCTACCTGTACTGCCATGCTAGTTGGTGTGTAGTCCTACCTGTACTGTCATGCTAGTTGGTGTGTAGTCCTACCTGTACTGCCATGCTAGTTGGTGTATAGTCCTACCTGTACTGCCATGCTAGTTGGTGTGTAGTCCTACCTGTACTGCCATGTTAGTTGGTGTGTAGTCCTACCTGTACTGTCATGCTAGTTCGTGTGTAGTCCTACCTGTACTGTCATGCTAGTTGGTGTGTAGTCCTACCTGTACTGTCATGCTAGTTGGTGTGTAGTCCTACCTGTACTGCCATTGTGTAGTCCTACCTGCACTGCCATGCTAGTTGGTGTGTAGTCCTACCTGTACTGCCATGCTAGTTGGTGTGTAGTCCTACCTGTACTGCCATGCTAGTTGGTGTGTAGTCCTACCTGTACTGTCATGCTAGTTGGTGTGTAGTCCTACCTGTACTGCCATTGTGTAGTCCTACCTGCACTGCCATGCTAGTTGGTGTGTAGTCCTACCTGTACTGCCATACTAGTTGGTGTGTAGTCCTACCTGTACTGCCATACTAGTTGGTGTGTAGTCCTACCTGTACTACCATGCTAGTTGGTGTGTAGTCCTACCTGTACTGTCATGCTAGTTGGTGTGTAGTCCTACCTGTACTGCCATTGTGTAGTCCTACCTGCACTGCCATGCTAGTTGGTGTGTAGTCCTACCTGTACTGCCATGCTAGTTGGTGTGTAGTCCTACCTGTACTGCCATGCTAGTTGGTGTGTAGTCCTACCTGTACTGCCATGCTAGTTGGTGTGTAGTCCTACCTGTACTGTCATGCTAGTTGGTGTGTAGTCCTACCTGTACTGCCATGCTAGTTGGTGTGTTGTCCTACCTGTACTGCCATGCTAGTTGGTGTGTAGTCCTACCTGTACTGTAATGCTAGTTGGTGTGTAGTCCTACATGTACTGCCATGCTAGTTGATGTGTAGTCCTACCTGTACTGCCATGCTAGTTGGTGTGTAGTCCTACCTGTACTGCCATGCTAGTTGGTGTGTAGTCCTACCTGTACTGCCATGCTAGTTGGTGTGTAGTCCTACCTGTACTGCACCATGCTAGTTGGTGTGTAGTCCTACCTGTACTGCCATGCTAGTTGGTGTATAGTCCGTACTGCCATGCTAGTTGGTGTGTAGTCCTACCTGTACTGCCATGCTAGTTGGTGTGTAGTCCTACCTGCACTGCCATGCTAGTTGGTGTGTAGTCCTACCTGTACTGTCATGCTAGTTGGTGTGTAGTCCTACCTGTACTGCCATGCTAGTTGGTGTGTAGTCCTACTAGCACGGGCATGTTAATTGGTAAACAACATATGACAAGGGTGTCTAGTATACTGCAGGAAGTGCTGTAATAAGATTCATATACTGTAAAAAAACTCGGATTCTGAACCCAACATAAACGATCAAGTACCTGGTTTCAAAAGAGTAGACAAACACACAAAATAAATCCGAAGCATTTATGTCGGCTGGTTTCATCCGGTACGACTGCAAACGTTGCTTGAATTCTTTGCTGAGGTAGTGAACTGGCATCGCAAAAAAAAGTATTGAAAGTGTGGAAAAACTTTGGAATTGATATTCAGGCATCTATTTTTCTGTGTATCTCCTGTTTTGCGTAGAATAAGTCTATTCATTCAAGCTTTAGTCCCAGAAGATTCCAAATGTTCCAGCACACGTCCACAGCTACTCTGTTTCTTGATCGTAGGGCTTGGGTAGGAGTGCTTGTCAAATGATGCACAAGCTAGCTCACGCACTGTTAGAACTGAGTGCTGCCTGTACATTCAGAGGTATTACAAGCAGAATGAACGACCTGCGCTCAGTCCTGAAGTTTGGTTTGTGAAGTTCTCTCGCTCCTGTGAAACTGTCATAAAGTCTAAAGGAGACTGTAGCTGATCTTCTACCAAAAACATCTGCTGTTTGGTTTTTGAGTTCTCATGCAATGTTATCATACAATAGCTGACCTTATATGGGTACAGTCAACAAGATATGGTAAGTGGTGGTATGTGTAGTGTACACAACAATAAACAGGTTTGAAAAAGTTTTAGAAGCCCTGGAGAGCCTGAAGCTCTGACTTGATATAGTCCTCCACCACTCAACTATATATAATATACAGCAACAATAAACAAGCCCTGGAGAGCCTGAAGCTCTGACTTGATATAGTCCTCCACCACTCAACTATATATAATATACAGCAACAATAAACAAGCCCTGGAGAGCCTGAAGCTCTGACTTGATGTAGTCCTCCACCACTCAACTATATATAATATACAGCAACAATAAACAAGCCCTGAGCTCTGACTTGATATAGTCCTCCACCACTCAACTATATATAATATACAGCAACAATAAACAAGCCCTGGAGAGCCTGAAGCTCTGACTTGATGTAGTCCTCCACCACTCAACTATATATAATATAGCTCTGACTTGATGTAGTCCTCCACCACTCAACTATATATTATATACAGCAACAATAAACAAGCCCTGGAGAGCCTGAAGCTCTGACTTGATGTAGTCCTCCACCACTCAACTATATATAATATACAGCAACAATAAACAAGCCCTGGAGAGCCTGAAGCTCTGACTTGATATAGTCCTCCACACTTAACTATATATAATATACAGCAACAATAAACAAGCCCTGGAGAGCCTGAAGCTCTGACTTGATGTAGCTCCACCACTCAACTATATATAATATACAGCAACAATAAACAAGCCCTGGAGAGCCTGAAGCTCTGACTTGGGGTTGTCCTCCACCACTCCACTATTCAGCAACAAGAAATTTTTTTTTAAACTTGAAACAGGGAAAATGTACAGGGAAAATGTAAACGAACAACTCGATTGCTTTTAAAAACGAAAAGATGACTGCACCCATGTAGACTTCGACCAGTTAGATGACCCTTTACCATTTAAACTCATGGTTTGGTATATAAAGGTGCATCTAACTGTTTGTGGCCTGCATGGGTGCAGTCTTCCTTTCTTTCTTGTCAATCCAATAGAGTTTTTTTATTTTTAATAGAATATTTTGTTTTAGCTTTTGCGACTGGTCACCACACCTAGCCCTAGCCCCAGCCCCAGCCCTAGCCCTACGTAGCTTGCTAAGGAGAGTGAAGTGCAGCCTTATGTTGGTGCAGAGGTGGAAGCTTATGGTGATCAAGCAGCAGCTGCCAGCAACAAGTTTTGCTGCAAGTGTAGGGAGGAGGTGACTAGATTTGTAGCAGTTTGGACTAAGTCTATGGACTGTGTGTGATAGTGTAGAATAGCTTCTTGAATGTTTAAGCCATGCTTGTGGTTAAAATTGCCACTTCAGATATTGTAAGAAAGAATAAGATTTCAGGGTTGATCCCCCCTAGTAAATGTCTGGGTGGAGCCCCCTAGTAAATGTTGGGTGGAGCCCCCTAGTAAATGTCTGGGTGGAGCTTTTTGATAAATGTTGGGTGGAGCCCCCTAGTAAATGTCCGGGTGGAGCCCCCTAGTAAATGTCCGGGTGGAGCCCCCTAGTAAATGTCTGGGTGGAGCCCCCTAGTAAATGTTGGGTGGAGCCCCCTACATAGTAAATGTCTAGGTGGAGCCCCCTAGTAAAGTTTCAGGGTGGAGCCCCCCAGTAAATGTCTGGGTGGAGCCCCCCAGTAAATGTCTGGGTGGAGCCCCCTAGTAAATGTTGGGTGGAGCCCCCTAGTAAATGTTGAGTGGAGCCCCCTAGTAAAGTTTCAGGGTGGAGAGCTCTAGAAAGAGGGAGGGGGGAGGGGGTATCTGACGTCGCCTGGACAAAAAAGGAAAGGGCTGCAAGTATTGACCAGAGGTAGGCTATTAGTCTGGTGCATGTGTGTGCGTGCATGTGTGTGTGTGTGTTGTGCTCGCGCTCGGGACCCCATGAGCCAATCCAATCTGACATGCACACATACTTTGCGCCTTATCTCTATGATTACCTCAGCAAACTTGATTCTATGCGAGAGAGATGTGGTCATGTTTACAACCAAACATGGACATTCGTGGAATCCATATGCATGTAGGTGCAAAGTGGGACATTGCCATGTTGGCATAATCTTAGGGGTGTGGTGATGGGTGTGGGTTTTCTTTAATTTCATAGGTGTGCAGATTCACACTGTTTTAATTAAGAGTTGAAGGGGTTAAGTTATGTGTACACTTGTACATCATATGTACATATATATTACACCTATATATATATACCTTATATAGATATATACACATACTTATATATATATATATATTACTTATTGCACATTACAGATCCTAATCTAAAACCCACCATGGCAGCTTCTTGGTATCCTAAAAGGTGGTTTTGTCTGATTTTACCCCCAAAACACTTCCAGCGTTTCCTCAGAAGCTTACTTACTCTTGGGATAGTTAGGCATATACACATGCATATGTATTCAATATAGATTGTGGGTCATGTGTGTGTATGAACACATGACACGTGTGTCTATAGTACTAAAGGTCATTATATGTATATGTGTCTACATGGGTCTACTTTAGTAATAAACATGGTAAAGGTCATTATATGTATATGTGTCTACATAGGCACGTGTGTCTACTTTAGTACTAAACATGGCAAAGAATAACAAATGATTGGTTAGCTCTGGAGGTGACTAAATATCTTCTTCGGGCGATTGCTTTAACAAAACAAAAAACAACAACAACAAAAAATATGTATTTTAAAAACATCAATATAATATGTTATTACGAATAGTGTAGACCACAAACTTTTACAGGACCCTTTACCTGTTAATATAATGAAGAGTTTGGGGTCCTGTGGCCTGCATTGGTAAAAATTCTTGTGTTTTTTTTTGTTTTGTTTTTGGATTTTTTTTTGGTCAATGCTGTATGCACGCTGAGCCGTGTACGAGCTCTGAGACTAGACGTATCCGTATCTCTCCCTAAACTGAGCCTAACAAGTTTATCGTAGCATCAAGTAAAACAAAAACACATGAACACACACCCACCATTGCAACACCATTATGCCAGGCCCTGGCAGAGTGGCCTCATAAAGCAATGCCATAATGTTTACATGGCAACCACTGCAACACCATTATGCCAGGCCCTGGCAGAGTGGCCTCATAAAGCAATGCCATAATGTTTACATGGCAACCACTGCAACACCATTATGCCAAGCCCTGGCAGAGTGGCCTCGTAAAGCAATGCCATAATGTTTACATGGCAACCACTGCAACACCATTATGCCAGGCCAGGGCAGAGTGGCCTCATAAAGCAATGCCATAATGTTTACATGGCAACCACTGCAACACCATTATGCCAGGCCAGGGCAGAGTGGCCTCATAAAGCAATGCCATAATGTTTACATGGCAACCACTGCAACACCATTATGCCAGGCCCTGGCAGGAGTGGCCTCATAAAGCAATGCCATAATGTTTACATGGCAACCACTGCAACACCACTATGCCAGGCCAGGGCAGAGTGGCCTCATAAAGCAATGCCATAATGTTTACATGGCAACCACTGCAACACCATTATGCCAGGCCCTGGCAGAGTGGCCTCATAAAGCAATCCATAATGTTTACATGGGAACCACTGCAACACCATTATGGCAGGCCCTGGCAGAGTGGCCTCATAAAGCAATGCCATAATGTTTACATGGCAACCACTGCAACACCATTATGCCAGGCCCTGGCAGAGTGGCCTCATAAAGCAATGCCATAATGTTTACATGGCAACCACTGCAACACCATTATGCCAGGCCCTGGCAGAGTGGCCTCGTAAAGCAATGCCATAATGTTTACATGGCAACCACTGCAACACCATTATGCCAACCCTGGCAGAGTGTGTGGCCTCATAAAGCAATGCCATAATGTTTACATGGCAACCACTGCAACACCATTATGCCAGGCCCTGGCAGCAGAGTGTGTGGCCTCATAAAGCAATGCCATAATGTTAACATGGCAACCAAAAGACTCGCACATGTGTAGCACCTTACTGACCAGGTACGGATGAATTCTACGTGCAGGGGGATAGGTCACGAGATATATCTATTAGCCAATCAAATCATGGTATGATAATATACATGTAGTTTTAAATAAAACAAATAATATATGCATTTAATATTATACATATGTACAATACCTATGTATATACACTTATACACATACCTGTATACAAGATGCAAATAATTTCTACCCTAATTTATCCCAATGGTCTTAACGATAATAACGGTACCTCATGAATATCCATCACCTACATAAAGTCGCTGTTGAGCTAGGCTACTGTGAGTTTGCTTTTCGTTGGGCTATTTGCAGTGAACCTGTTTGCCTCGGGCTCGTGGGACGGAGCCATCATCTTGTGGTCAACCAACTCCCTCAACGCCATGAAGATGTTTCAGTGTGCTGAGGGCATGCCTACTGAGTTGACCGCCTCACTCCCAGCGGGTCAGCCCCCAGCAGCTGCCACACCCAGGAGCAGCAAGGAGATCAGACACATCATAGCCATCGGAGAGGTAGTGCTGCAGCTCTGGATGGAATGTCGTTGTGTCTGCGGCAATGGAGACTTGTTTTATGTTTGGCCTGTGCCTGTTTTGTAGAGATACCTGTTTGCTGCTATTGGCTGTGGGTTCAGGGTTTACGACGTCCTCACGTATGAAGGTGCATAGCATGGCTCGACATCATCTGGTTGGCTCCACGATGAGGGCACATCCTTACACACTTGCACGCATGTACACACACACACACACTTGCATGCATGTACACACACACACACACACTTGCACACATGTACACACACACACACTTGCATGCATGTACACACACACACACACACTTGCACCACACACTTGCACACATGTACACACACATGCATGTACACACACTTGCATGCATGTACACACGCACACACTTGCACGCATGTACACACACACACTTGCATGCATGTACACACACACTTGCATGCATGTACACACACACACTTGCATGCATGTACACACAGTACACACACACTTGCATGCATGTACACACACACTTGCATGCATGTACACACACACACTTGCATGCATGTACACACACATGCATGTACACACCACACACTTGCATGCATGTACACACACACACACTTGCATGCATGTACACACACTTGCATGCATGTACACACACACACTTGCATGCATGTACACACACACACACTTGCATGCATGTACACACACACTTGCATGCATGTACACACCACACACTTGCATGCATGTACACACACTTGCATGCATGTACACACCACACACTTGCATGCATGTACACACACACTTGCATGCATGTACACACACTTGCATGCATGTACACACACACACTTGCATGCATGTACACACAGTACACACACACTTGCATGCATGTACACACACACTTGCATGCATGTACACACACACGCATGTACACACACACTTGCACGCATGTACACACACACACACTTGCATGCATGTACACACACACACTTGCATGCATGTACACACACACACTTGCATGCATGTACACACACACACTTGCATGCATGTACACACACACACTTGCATGCATGTACACACCACACACTTGCATGCATGTACACACACACTTGCATGCATGTACACACCACACACTTGCATGCATGTACACACACACTTGCATGCATGTACACACAGTACACACACACTTGCATGCATGTACACACACACTTGCATGCATGTACACACACACACTTGCATGCATGTACACACACACTTGCATGCATGTACACACACACACACTTGCATGCATGTACACACACACTTGCATGCATGTACACACCACACACTTGCATGCATGTACACACACACTCACTTGCCAGCACACACGTACACACACACACACTTGCATGCATGCATGTACACACACACTGCACATACACACACTTGCATGTACACACACACACTTGCACGCAGCATGTAAACGTACACATACTTGCACGCATGTACACACACATGTACACACACACGCATGTACACACACACACTTGCACGCATGTACACACACACACTTGCACGCAGCATGTAAACGTACACACACTTGCACGCATGTACACACACACACTTGCACGCATGTACACACACGAGCACTGTACTGGTGCAATATGTACATGTATGTCGCCTTTTCACATCTGTTCTTATGCTATTGATGCTACTACTACTACTACTACTATTATACTACTAACTACTACTACTACTACTATTACCACCACCACTGCTACTACTATCACTACTACTACTACTACTATCACTACTACTATCACTGCTACTACTGCTACTACTATCACTGCTACTACTACTACTACTATCACTGCTACTACTACTACTACTATCACTGCTACTACTGCTACTACTATCACTGCTACTACTACTACTACTATCACTGCTACTACTACTACTATCACTACTACTACTACTATCACTGCTACTACTGCTACTACTATCACTGCTACTACTACTACTATCACTGCTACTACTGCTACTACTATCACTGCTACTACTGCTACTACTATCACTGCTACTACTACTACTACTATCACTGCTACTACTGCTACTACTATCACTGCTACTACTACTACTACTATCACTGCTACTACTACTACTATCACTGCTACTACTACTACTACTATCACTGCTACTACTGCTACTACTATCACTGCTACTACTACTACTACTATCACTGCTACTACTACTACTACTATCACTGCTACTACTACTACTACTATCACTGCTACTACTGCTACTACTATCACTGCTACTACTGCTACTACTATCACTGCTACTACTACTATCACTGCTACTACTGCTACTACTATCACTGCTACTACTACTACTATCACTGCTACTACTACTACTATCACTACTGCTACTACTATCACTGCTACTACTACTACTACTATCACTACTACTACTACTATCACTGCTACTACTGCTACTACTATCACTGCTACTACTACTACTATCACTACTGCTACTACTATCACTGCTACTACTACTACTACTATCACTGCTACTACTGCTACTACTATCACTGCTACTACTGCTACTACTATCACTGCTACTACTACTACTACTATCACTGCTACTACTACTACTACTATCACTGCTACTACTACTATATTTTTACTACTACCCTGTTGCTACTGCTTCTACTACTTCTACTACTACCACTGCTACTGCTACTCATGCTGAGACAGATAATAAAGGACACCCGAAGCCGCTGGTCAGCATGAACATGGCGCACCAGCAGCCTATCACCCACATGGAGTTCCTGGAGGACAGGTATGTATGGGAAGGTTGTGCCCCAGCTACTGGACGTGCTTGGTGTGGCTATATTCAATTATCACTGAACACTTCCAAGATTACCACGGGGGAGGGGGGGTGGGAGGCAGCTCGGTGCTAGTCAATATTCCAGGCCAGCAGGAGAGGGAGGAAAAGTGGTTCTCTGTGTGTGTGTGTGTGTCTGCAAAACTTGCTAGACATCTCATGGACCTGATAGCTCTCTCTTGTGCCTGGGATGTTCAGCAAACTTCTTCATTATACTAAAGTCATAACAAGCCTAGGTCAGTGCTAACATGCAGCAGATATGGCTACTCTGTCAGAAAGACATCAGCTGACATGCATGTATTGGGCATGCTATCTGACTGTCTGTGTAGCAATGGCATGCATGTATTGGGCATGCTATATATATATATATATACCTGACACACACACCACTGCAACACCATTATGCCAGGCCCTGGCAGAGTGGCCTCATAAAGCAACGCATGTATTGGGCATGCTATATATATATATATACCTCTGACTGACTGTGCAGCAATGGCATGCATGTATTGGCATGGTATATATATACCTGACACACACAACACCATTATGCCAGGCCCTGGCAGAGTGGCCTCATAAAGCAACGCATGTATTGGGCATGCTATATATATATATATACCTCTGACTGACTGTGCAGCAATGGCATGCATGTATTGGGCATGCTATATATATATATATATACCTCTGACTGGCAGCAATGGCATGCATGTATTGGGCATGCTGTATATAAACCTCTGACTGACTGTGCAGCAATGGCATGCATGTATTAGGCATGCTATATATATATACCTCTTACTGACTGTGCAGCAATGGCATGCATGTATTAGGCATGCTATATATATAGTGCACAGTCCGTCACATATATATATATATAGGTATATATGACTGACTGTGTAGGAGGTTACATTTTTAGGCCAAATATTATTATTGTCTTACTTGTCTTCTAATAATACTAGAACAATTGACCTATGCACTTAAAGGTTAGAGGTTAGACAGCTTCTAGAGTGGACCCCATTGTTATCTTCAGCTCTTCTTGGAAATGCATCCCCTGAAGATGTGGTTGTTGTTTTTCCTAGAACAGTCACCAGAGCCGAGGCGGCGCAATCTCTCTGCACACTGTAGAGCGGCTGAAGAATTCACACTTTTGTTGTGGTCACAAGGATATCTCAGTTGCTGTGGTGGTGAGCACACACTTCCATTCCAAGGATGTGAGAGCAATGAGGGGTATGTTAAGCTTTTCACTTTGTCTCTTGAGTGGAGCATCCAGCAAGGAAAGCTGCACACCTGAATCCCAATGAAAGTGCTGATTGCTTCTAGTCAGGACTATGTGCTTTCTTCTTCAAGCGTAGCTTCCTCCCCCTCCTAGCCCTGTTGACTGTTGCAGTCTCCTCCCACAGGAGAGGATGCCAGACCAGACCACAAACTTCTCCCTGCCTTCCTGTGTGCATCGTTGGTCTTTCAGCTGGTCTTCAGCCTCCTCTCAATCTCTCCAGCCCTCCTCTAGACTCTCCTCTGGTCTCCAGCCCTCCTCTCAGTCTCCCCTCTGGTCTCCAGCCCTCCTCTCAGTCTCTCCTCTGGTCTCCAGCCCTCCTCTCAGTCTCTCCTCTGGTCTCCAGCCCTCCTCTCAGTCTCTCCTCTGGTCTCCAGCCCTCCTCTCAGTCTCTCCTCTGGTCTCCAGCCCTCCTCTCAGTCTCTCCTCTGGTCTCCAGCCCTCCTCTCAGTCTCTCCTCTGGTCTCCAGCCATCCTCTCAGTCTCCCCTCTGGTCTCCAGCCCTCCTCTCAGTCTCTCCTCTGGTCTCCAGCCATCCTCTCAGTCTCTCCTCTGGTCTTCAGCCTCCTCTCAGTCTCTCCTCTGGTCTTCAGCCCTCCTCTTAGACTCTCCTCTGGTCTCCAGCCCTCCTCTCAGTCTCTCCTCTGGTCTCCTTCCCTCCTCTCAGTCTCTCCTCTGGTCTCCAGCCCTCCTCTCAGTCTCTCCTCTGGTCTCCAGTCCTCCTCTCAGTCTCTCCTCTGGTCTCCAGCCCTCCTTTCAGTCTCTCCTCTGGTCTCCAGCCTCCTCTCAGTCTCTCCTCTGGTCTCCAGCCTCCTCTCAGTCTCTCCTCTGGTCTCCAGCCTCCTCTCAGTCTCTCCTCTGGTCTCCAGCCTCCTCTCAGTCTCTCCTCTGGTCTCCAGCCGTCTCTCCTCTGGTCTCCAGCCCTCCTCTCAGTCTCTCCTCTGGTCTCCAGCCCTCCTCTCAGTCTCTCCTCTGGTCTCCAGCCCTCCTCTCAGTCTCTCCTCTGGTCTCCAGCCATCCTCTCAGTCTCTCCTCTGGTCTCCAGCCCTCCTCTCAGTCTCTCCTCTGGTCTCCAGCCCTCCTCTCAGTCTCCCCTCTGGTCTTCAGCCCTCCTCTCAGTCTCTCCTCTGGTCTCCAGCCATCCTCTCAGTCTCCCCTCTGGTCTCTAGTCCTCCTCTCAGTCTCTCCTCTGGTCTTCAGCCCTCCTCTTAGACTCTCCTCTGGTCTCCAGCCCTCCTCTCAGTCTCTCCTCTGGTCTCCAGCCCTCCTCTCAGTCTCTCCTCTGGTCTCCAGCCCTCCTCTCAGTCTCTCCTCTGGTCTCCAGCCCTCCTCTCAGTCTCTCCTCTGGTCTCCAGTCCTCCTCTCAGTCTCTCCTCTGGTCTCCAGCCCTCCTTTCAGTCTCTCCTCTGGTCTCCAGCCTCCTCTCAGTCTCTCCTCTGGTCTCCAGCCTCCTCTCAGTCTCTCCTCTGGTCTCCAGCCCTCCTCTCAGTCTCTCCTCTGGTCTCCAGCCCTCCTCTCAGTCTCTCCTCTGGTCTCCAGCCCTCCTCTCAGTCTCTCCTCTGGTCTCCAGCCCTCCTCTCAGTCTCTCCTCTGGTCTCCAGCCTCCTCTCAGACTCTCCTTTGGTCTCCAGCCCTCCTCTCAGTCTCTCCTCTGGTCTCCAGTCCTCCTCTCAGACTCTCCTCTGGTCTCCAGCCCTCCTCTCAGTCTCTCCTCTGGTCTCCAGCCCTCCTCTCAGTCTCTCCTCTGGTCTCCAGTCCTCCTCTCAGTCTCTCCTCTGATCTCCAGCCTCCTCGACTCTCCTTTGGTCTCCAGCCCTCCTCTCAGTCTCTCCTCTGGTCTCCAGCCTCCTCTCAGTCTCTCCTCTGGTCTCCAGCCCTCCTCTCAGTCTCACCTCTGGTCTCCAGCCCTCCTCTCAGTCTCACCTCTGGTCTCCAGCCCTCCTCTCAGTCTCTCCTCTGGTCTCCAGCCCTCCTCTCAGTCTCTCCTCTGGTCTCCAGTCCTCCTCTCAGTCTCTCCTCTGATCTCCAGCCCTCCTCTCAGTCTCTCCTCTGGTCTCCAGTCCTCCTCTCAGTCTCTCCTCTGGTCTCCAGCCTCCTCTCAGTCTCTCCTCTCAGTCTCTCCTCTCAGACTCTCCTTTGGTCTCCAGCCCTCCTCTCAGTCGCTCCTCTGGTCTCCAGCCTCCTCTCAGTCTCACCTCTGGTCTCCAGCCATCCTCTCAGTCTCTCCTCTGGTCTCTAGCCATCCTCTCAGTCTCTCCTCTGGTCTTCAGCCCTCCTCTCAGTCTCTCCTCTGGTCTCCAGACTCCTCTCAGTCTCTCCTCTGGTTCCTCTCAGTCTCTCCTCTCCTCCTCTCAGTCTCTCCTCTGGTCTCCAGCCTCCTCTCAGTCTCTCCTCTGGTCTCCAGCCTCCTCTCAGTCTCTCCTCTGGTCTCCAGCCCTCCTCTCAGTCTCTCCTCTGGTCTCCAGCCATCCTCTCAGTCTCTCCTCTGGTCTCCAGCCCTCCTCTCAGTCTCTCCTCTGGTCTCCAGCCATCCTCTCAGTCTCTCCTCTGGTCTCCAGCCCTCCTCTCAGTCTCTCCTCTGGTCTTCAGCCCTCCTCTCAGTCTCTCTCTGAAACTTCCACAGCTGCAAGGAATATGGTACGCCACACACAAATTCATCTTAATTGGCAACTCATCCCTCATCCTCGACAGCTCTGCCCAAGTTGTTCTGCCAGTGGATCTGAAAACTAGTTTTACCCCGAACCTCCTATAATCTCTCCATCCTGTGAGGTTGCCTCCCTAGTGACCTGGATTATAGGACACATTAATGGAAACAAGGGGTATCATCAAGCATTCAACAAGGGCAGAGACCTTGCAGGATGGAGGGCAGCTTCCCTGATGGTTTCTCTCTGTGTATCTGAATGAGTGAGGATTTATATTTAATAGGTTTTGGGGGGTGTTTTTTACTTGTGGTAAAGTTGTGTCCAGATGGGTGTGGTCTAAATGGATCGAGTCTTGATTCCTTGCATGATATAGTTGCTTGGTTTTTGTTTATTTCTGCAAGCGAAGGATGTCCTAATGGGAGTAGGGTGGAAACGTGTGTATTGCCATGCATGACATATGCATGCATGCATTATATGTGTATATATGCATGTATGTATGTGTGTATGTACTGTATATGCATGTATGTATGCATGCATGTATGTGCATGTATGTACGTATTCATGTGTGTTCACCTGTGAAAGATGGGCCACCCACCTTAAAAATAAAATGGGGGTATGTAAATGGGGGTATGTAAACTGGAAATGGTCATCATAGTGAAGAGACGATCAAGAAAATAGTGCCAATTTGAAGAAAAAGAAAGAAAGTGAGCAAGTGGGAATGGGCTGCAATTGCTGGCAGGAAAGAACGATGGAGTTTTATTCTGATCTAGCTACGTAGCATGCTCTAGCTGTGGAGGTGGAGGGTACCACCTATTCTGATCTAGCTACGTAGCATGCTCTAGCTGTGGAGGTGGAGGGTACCACCTATTCTGATCTAGCTACGTAGCATGCTCTAGCTGTGGAGGTGGAGGGTACCACCTCTTCTGATCTAGCTACGTAGCATGCTCTAGCTGTGGAGGTGTGGGGTACCACCTATTCTGATCTAGCTACGTAGCATGCTCTAGCTGTGGAGGTGGAGGGTACCACCTCTTCTGATCTAGCTACGTAGCATGCTCTAGCTGTGGAGGTGTGGGGTACCACCTATTCTGATCTAGCTACGTAGCATGCTCTAGCTGTGGAGGTGGAGGGTACCACCTATTCTGATCTAGCTACCTAGCATGCTCTAGCTGTGGAGGTGGAGGGTACCACCTATTCTGATCTAGCTACGTAGCATGCTCTAGCTGTGGAGGTGGAGGGTACCATCTATTCTGATCTAGCTATGTAGCATGCTCTAGCTGTGGAGGTGGAGGGTACCACCTATTCTGATCTAGCTACGTAGCATGCTCTAGCTGTGGAGGTGGAGGGTACCACCTATTCTGATCTAGCTACGTAGCATGCTCTAGCTGGGGAGGTGGAGGGTACCACCTATTCTGATCTAGCTACGTAGCATGCTCTAGCTATGGAGGGGGGTACCACCTATAGGAAGGATAACTGATGTAGTAGACGAGATGTGTGCTAATGATAGAGAGCGTACTAAACACACTAAACAGTGTTGAGATTGCCAACTATCAGTTCTGTCAACTTCTGCATGGTCTGTCTTCGTGCAATGCAGAAGGGAGTTCTCTTTCCCATTGCAGTGATCACTGGTATTGTGAGATGAATTCTGATTAATTTAAAAGTGCCCTGGAATACATGCTTGCTACTACTGATAGTACTCATTGTCTGACCAAGGCTATGAATTCCAGGTACTTAGCTGACAAGATGATTGCTCTCATTGCCCAGGAACACATGCTCACTACTGCTGATAATGCTCATGGTCTGACCAAGACTATGACAACCAGTAACATGATTGCTCTCATTATACAGATCTGGAAGCATCTGAAATTCAATTTTGAGGTGTGGTGAAATATCAATACCTTTGGAGTCAGGCCTAAATGTTACAACTGGCAAACAGTGCACCATTGGTGCATCCAATGGCTGGCAGTTTCTCTACCGCAGCTGAAACTGGCATGCCATGCTCTTGTTGGAACAGCCACTCAATTCAGTCTGTACTTACTAGGTCAAGTGCGTCTAAGTACTGCCTTCTGAAGTATGTTTTGGGGCCGTGTCCACAGTGGCCTTCATTAACTTTTCGAGGCTGTGTACTGCATCACAAAGTAGACTCTGATGTCAGATTCTGTGAGGCTTCAAAAATGGATTGCTGAAAAGCCGCATCACTCCTTTACCTTTCCAAGTAATTCTGCGCAAGTTTTAGAGCTTGTAAAGCTTCTTGCATTGTAGTGTCCTTCCATTAAAAACTGAGGGAAAGCTGCTCTGTTGCTTGAAACACCTGGGTGTGACAGCTTGAGCATAGAATATGTCAAAACTTATCCATTACGTCCCGACTGCTGTCTGCCTTGATTACACACACTCACCTCTGCCTTCTTCATCGATTTCACGAGATTACATAATTTGTGAGAACTGACTGAGTATCTGATGACCTTAATTAACTGTCCATCAAGTGTTCACTGCTTTCAAACTCGGAGTACTAGATGAGAACTGATTGACTCGATAATTTAAGCAAAAACCTGAGTGAGCTAAAACTTACTTCCATCACAAAATTAAGTGCACCTCTGTTATTGCCTACTTGCTTTTCTGCAGTACAGGAATATAGACAACTTCTTCCCTTGGATTTAAGCAGCAATGCCATTGATGTGTCCCGACATGTTTGAAGCCACATTTTATGCGTGACTCTTATACTGATAAAGTGGTTGAGGAAACCTGAGCAAGCAATCTTTGATCTTTGATCTTTGATGAACATGTGAGTAAGGAAGAGTCAGTGGGAGACATTGACGAACTCCAAAGTGCCTTCATGGAATATAGAAATCCTTGTCAACCCACACTCAAAGCTGTTCCTTCTGGCTAACATCACTATCTCATCTCCTATCAAAGCAAACATTGTAGCCTGTCCAATCCCACAAAATATCCCTTAAAATATGTTGAGCCATCAGACCATCTGCTCACTAAGGTAGGGAAGTCTTCACATTGAAGTGTCAGCCATTGCATTAGGTCACCTTCTCTTTCAGTGTGTCACTCCTAACAGCTGACCCTTATGAAGTGTCAGCCATTGCATTAGGTCACCTTCTCTTTCAGTGTGTCACTCCTAACAGCTGACCCTTATGATGTATCAGCCATTGCATTAGGTCACCTTCTCTTTCAGTGTGTCACCTCTAACAGCCGACCCTTATGATGTATCAGCCATTGCATTAGGTCACCTTCTCTTTCAGTGTGTCACTCCTAACAGCCAACCCTTGTGATGTATCAGCCATTGCATTAGGTCACCTTCTCTTTCAGTCTGTCACCTCTAACAGCTGACCCTTATGAATTATCAGCCATTGCATTAGGTCACCTTCTCTTTCAGTGTGTCACCTCTAACAGCTGACCCTTATGAAGTGTCAGCCATTGCATTAGGTCACCTTCTCTTTCAGTGTGTCACTCCTAACAGCCGACCCTTATGAAGTGTCAGCCATTGCATTAGGTCACCTTCTCTTTCAGTGTGTCACTCCTAACAGCTGACCCTTATGAAGTGTCAGCCATTGCACTTAGGTCACCTTCTCTTTCAGTGTGTCACCTCTAACAGCTGACCCTTATGAAGTGTCAGCCATTGCATTAGTCACCTTCTCTTTCAGTGTGTCACTCCTAACAGCCGACCCTTATGAAGTGTCAGCCATTGCATTAGGTCACCTTCTCTTTCAGTGTGTCACTCCTAACAGCTGACCCTTATGAAGTGTCAGCCATTGCACTTAGGTCACCTTCTCTTTCAGTCTGTCACCTCTAACAGCTGACCCTTATGAATTATCAGCCATTGCATTAGGTCACCTTCTCTTTCAGTGTGTCACCTCTAACAGCTGACCCTTATGAAGTGTCAGCCATTGCATTAGGTCACCTTCTCTTTCAGTGTGTCACTCCTAACAGCCGACCCTTATGAAGTGTCAGCCATTGCATTAGGTCACCTTCTCTTTCAGTGTGTCACCTCTAACAGCCGACCCTTATGAAGTATCAGCCATTGCATTAGGTCACCTTCTCTTTCAGTCTGTCACCTCTAACAGCTGACCCTTATGATGTATCAGCCATTACATTAGGTCACCTTCTCTTTCAGTGTGTCACTCCTAACAGCCGACCCTTATGAAGTGTCAGCCATTGCATTAGGTCACCTTCTCTTTCAGTGTGTCACTCCTAACAGCCGACCCTTATGAAGTATCAGCCATTGCATTAGGTCACCTTCTCTTTCAGTGTGTCACTCCTAACAGCCGACCCGTATGAAGTATCAGCCATTGCATTAGGTCACCTTCTCTTTCAGTGTGTCACTCCTAACAGCTGACCCTTATGAAGTATCAGCCATTGCATTAGGTCACCTCTTTCAGTGTGTCACCTCTAACAGCCGACCCTTATGATGTATCAGCCATTGCATTAGGTCACCTTCTCTTTCAGTGTGTCACCTCTAACCAGCCGACCCTTATGATGTATCAGCCATTGCATTAGGTCGCCTTCTCTTTCAGTGTGTCACTCCTAACAGCCGACCCTTATGAAGTGTCAGCCATTGCATTAGGTCACCTTCTCTTTAAGTGTGTCACTCCTAACAGCCGACCCTTATGAAGTATCAGCCATTGCATTAGGTCACAATGTGTCATCTCTAATAGCTTAACGCTCCTTGACAACAACCTGAGGGATGAAGTGCTTCAAAAGCATGGCATGGTTCAGTTTCTGCGCTTGTTTTGTCGGGTACTTGGCCGGTGCACGGTTCCCTCTTGAGAACAGCCTCCCCATGAAGACTGATTTTTTATGCTGTACAAAGCTCTTTCACAAGCCTACTTCTAATTATCAAACCCTACAGCCAAGACTGCATCACCTTTACCAGTAACCCTCCTCCCCCCTGATTATTCTACAGTAACCCTACCCCCCTGATTATTCTACGAACAGAATGCCTTTGATCTAGTACAGAGAACTAATGAGGTAGTTCTTTTGTTTTGCCAGTTTTGCCAGGTAGAGAACTTCCATCATTTCCCCCCTGCAGTTTCCTGGTCAATTAGAGAGCATGAATATCTGATTCCTAATGGTTCAACAGCATTGCAGCAGTCAGAGGAGCAGGCAGAGGCTCTGGAAGCGAGACATCTCTGGTGCCTGCCCACCCGCCCACATGTGGTCTGACTCTAATCCAGGAACTTCAGTGTCACCAGAATCACATCAGTGTCACCACAATCACGCAGTGTCACACGTTCAGTGTCACTGATTTCACACTAATGCTGCCTGTATCAGTGCTGCAAGAAACGGTTGGCTACCTGCCTGCCAACACTTGCTGGACTATCTCTCTGGCAAGCTGGGCACAGCTAAACACACATAGCTAAATCAGATCTTTGAACCCGTCTGCCTCATTTTAGACTTTGGAGTTCAAAATTCATAGAAGGCTGTAATTAGTGGGCATGGTCACAAATGACATGCCGCATGTTGGAAGATGGGGGAGGGGGTGGCACTTGCATCATGATATTTTCAAGGAAGGGCATGTGCCCCTAGTAGTATCCTTCACGCCACTCGCTCCTGCTTCTGCCACCTTTGTCAGTGATGTACAGATCAGCACTGCGTTGGGCCTTCAGCTCTCTAGGGCCAGGATAAGGGCTATGTCATCTTTCAAATTTTGTCCCATAGGACTTCAAGTTGATGTTGTTCTGTTGTTGTTGTTTTCTTTTTTTCTCCCCTCATCGCACCTTCTCTCACCACTCAATACCTTCTCTTTATCTCACCTTCTCTCACCACTCAATGCCTTTTCTTTATCTCACCTTCTCTCGCCACTCAATGCCTTCTCTTTATCTCACCTTCTCTCACCACTCAATGCCTTCTCTTTATCTCACCTTCTCTCACCACTCAATACCTTCTCTTTATCTCACCTTCTCTCACCACTCGATACCTTTTCTCTCTCACCTCTCACCACTCAATGCCTTCTCTTTATCTCACCTTCTATCATCACTCAATGCTTCTCTTTATCTCACCTTCTCTCACCGCTCAATACATTCTCTTTATCTCACCTTCTCTCGCCACTCAATACCTTCTCTTTATCTCTTATCACACCTTCTATCACCACTCAATACCTTCTCTTTATCTCACCTTCTCTCACCACTCAATGCCTTCTCTTTATCTCACCTTCTCTCACCACTCAATACCTTCTCTTTATCTCACCTTCTCTCACCACTCAATGCCTTCTCTTTATCTCACCTTCTCTCACCACTCAATACATTCTCTTTATCTCACCTTCTCTCACCACTCAATACCTTCTCTTATCTCACCTTCTCTCGCTACTCAATGCCTTCTCTTTATCACACCTTCTCTTACTACTCAATGCCTTCTCTTTATCTCACCTTCTCTCACCACTCAATACCTTCTCTTTATCTCACCTTCTCTCACCACTCAATGCCTTCTCTTTATCTCACCTTCTCTCACCACTCAATGCCTTCTCTTTATCTCACCTTCTCTCACCACTCAATACATTCTCTTTGTCTCACCTTCTCTCACCACTCAATGCCTTCTCTTTATCTCACCTTCTCTCACCACTCAATACCTTCTCTTTATCTCACCTTCTCTCACCACTCAATACCTTCTCTTTCTCATCTTCTCTCACCACTCAACCTTCTCTTTATCTCACCTTCTCTCACTACTCAATACCTTCTCTTTATCTCACCTCTCACCACTCAATACCTTCTCTTTATCTCACCTTCTCTCACACTCAATACTTCTCTTGATCTCACCTTCTCTCACCACTCAATACCTTCTCTTTCTCATCTTCTCTCACCACTCAATACCTTCTCTTTATCTCACCTTCTCTCACCACTCAATACCTTCTCTTTCTCATCTTCTCTCACCACTCAATGCCTTCTCTTTATCACACCTTCTATCATCACTCAATACCTTCTCTTTATCTCACCTTCTCTCACCACTCAATACCTTCTCTTTATCTCACCTTCTCTCACCACTCAATACCTTCTCTTTATCTCACCTTCTCTCACCACTCAATGCCTTCTCTTTATCTCACCTTCTCTCACCACTCAATACCTTCTCTTTATCTCACCTTCTCTCACCACTCAATGCCTTCTCTTTATCTCACCTTCTCTCACCACTCAATACCTTCTCTTTATCTCACCTTCTCTCACCACTCAATGCCTTCTCTTTATCTCACCTTCTCTCACCACTCAATACCTTCTCTTTATCTCACCTTCTCTCACCACTCAACGCCTTCTCTTTATCTCACCTTCTCTCACACTCAATACTTCTCTTGATCTCATCTTCTCTCACCACTCAATATCTTCTCTTTATCTCACCTTCTCTCACCACTCAATACCTTCTCTTTATCTCACCTCTCACCACTCAATACCTTCTCTTTATCTCACCTTCTCTCACCACTCAATGCCTTCTCTTTATCTCGCCTTCTTTCACACTCAATACTTCTCTTTATCTCACCTTCTCATCCTCAATACCTTTGTCTTTATCTCACCTTTATACCTTCTCTTTATCACGCCTTCTCTTACCACTCAATGCCTTCTCTTTGCCTCACCTTCTCTCACCACTCAATGCCTTCTCTTTATCTCACCTTCTCTCACCACTCAATGCCTTCTCTTTATCTCACCTTCTCACACCACTCAATACCTGTCTTTATCTCACCTCTATACCTTCTTTATCACGCCTTCTCTCACCACTCAATGCCTTCTCTTTATCTCACCTTCTCTCGCCACTCAATACCTTCTCTTTATCTCACCTTCTCTCACCACTCAATGCCTTCTCTTTATCTCACCTTCTCTCACCACTCAATGCCTTCTCTTTATCTCACCTTCTCTCACCACTCAATGCCTTCTCTTTATCTCACCTCATCACTCAATACCTTCTCTTTATCTCACCTTCTCTCACCACTCAATGCCTTCTCTTTGCCTCACCTTCTCTCACCACTCAATGCCTTCTCTTTATCTCACCTTCTCTCACCACTCAATGCCTTCTCTTTATCTCACCTTCTCTCACCACTCAATGCCTTCTCTTTATCTCACCTATCACCACTCAATACCTTCTCTTTATCTCACCTTCTCATCACTCAATACCTTTGTCTTTATCTCACCTTTATACCTTCTCTTTATCTCACCTTCTCTCACCACTCAATACCTTCTCTTTGCCTCACCTTCTCTCACCACTCAATGCCTTCTCTTTATCTCACCTTCTCTCACCACTCAATGCCTTCTCTTTATCTCACCTTCTCACACCACTCAATACCTTTGTCTTTATCTCACCTCTATACCTTCTTTATCACGCCTTCTCTCACCACTCAATGCCTTCTCTTTATCTCACCTTCTCTCGCCACTCAATGCCTTCTCTTTATCTCACCTTCTCTCGCCACTCAATACCTTCTCTTTATCTCACCTCTCTCCACTCAATGCCTTCTCTTTATCACACCTTCTCTCACCACTCTGCCTTCTCTTTATCTCACCTTCTCTCACCACTCAATGCCTTCTCTTTATCTCACCTTCTCTCGCCACTCAATACCTTCTCTTTATCTCACCACTCACCACTCAATGCCTTCTCTTTATCTCACCCTCTCTCTCCACTTAATACCTTGCATTTATTTTTTCTTGTGCTTATATATATTGTCCTGACATATTATATATATCAACCCATGTGGAGGCGTGGTACTCCTGTATTGGTTTGACTCTATTTCAAAATGGTGGATGCCAAAAAACACAAATGAGCAAAGTTCATATTCCAGTAAGGTCTCGCTCTGCAGGTTCTTGCCGTCCTCATCAGTGGCTATATATTTTAGCTACAAAATCACTTCAAGGCATGCCTTGAATCCGTGAAATAGCATCTCTATTTTCTTTTCCCCATATTTGAGTACCATAAGTCTATTCATAACCAGAAATATTCCAACGACTTCCAACAACTGAAAATGGTAAAGGATCGTAAAAGTTAATGTGTACAATACTGAGCTGAGCTGCTTTAACTGCTGCTGAATGTTTTAACTGCGCAGAAGTAAGCAGCCGGTTATACAGGACTCTTGTGACAGTAGCTAATAGCACAGACCTTCACCTAAACCAGCTAAACCAGTTGTGATCCAGGTGTGTTCGTGTGTATGTGTGTACTGAAGGTGATAAGTTCTAGAATTATCTGAGCAAACTTCGTTAGTGAGGTTGTTTGACTATCTGTCGGGTGTGTGGGAGGGAGGGAGGGAGGGAAGGGTGACATGACAAAGAAAACCAGAAGGAGACCACGGCATTAAAAGACCCTTTACCTTTTAAAATAATGAATATAATTAACAGGACAGGGTTTTATTTTTTGTTGAGGGGCGGGGGGGGGGGGGGGATTTCTGTTAGGGTCCTCTTCCCATATGAGACACTGACATAATTTTGATGCAGTGTGTGACCCCATGAGCTACTTCAACATGCCTCCACTCAGTGTGATGTTGACCCAGTGTGTGTTCCCATAGAGCTATAGTCAACCTACTTCAACCTGCCTCCACCCAGTGTGGTGTTGGTCCAGTGTGTGTTCCCATAGAGCTATAGTCAACCTACTTCAACCTGCCTCCACCCAGTGTGATGTTGGTCCAAGCTCATGACTCCAGTATACATGATGTGTGGTCACCTGCATGAACCAAGCTCATGACTCCAGTATACATGATGTGTGGTCACCTGCATGAACCAAGCTCATGACTCCAGTATACATGATGTGTGGTCACCTGCATGAACCAAGCTCATGACTCCAGTATACATGATGTGTGGTCACCTGCATGAACCAAGCTCATGACTCCAGTATGCATGATGTGTGGTCACCTGCATGAACCAAGCTCATGACTCCAGTATACATGATGTGTGGTCACCTGCATGAACCAAGCTCATGACTCCAGTATACATGATGTGTGGTCACCTGCATGAACCAAGCTCATGACTCCAGTATACATGATGTGTGGTCACCTGCATGAACCAAGCTCATGACTCCAGTATACATGATGGGTGGTCACCTGCATGAACCAAGCTCATGACTCCAGTATGCATGATGTGTGGTCACCTGCATGAACCAAGCTCATGACTCCAGTATACATGATGTGTGGTCACCTGCATGAACCAAGCTCATGACTCCAGTATACATGATGTGTGGTCACCTGCATGAACCAAGCTCATGACTCCAGTATACATGATGTGTGGTCACCTGCATGAACCAAGCTCATGACTCCAGTATACATGATGTGTGGTCACCTGCATGAACCAAGCTCATGACTCCAGTATACATGATGTGTGGTCACCTGCATGAACCAAGCTCATGACTCCAGTATGCATGATGTGTGGTCACCTGCATGAACCAAGCTCATGACTCCAGTGGTCATGATGGGTGGTCACCTGCATGAACCAAGCTCATGACTCCAGTATACATGATGTGTGGTCACCTGCATGAACCAAGCTCATGACTCCAGTATACATGATGTGTGGTCACCTGCATGAACCAAGCTCATGACTCCAGTATACATGATGTGTGGTCACCTGCATGAACCAAGCTCATGACTCCAGTATACATGATGGGTGGTCACCTGCATGAACCAAGCTCATGACTCCAGTATACATGATGTGTGGTCACCTGCATGAACCAAGCTCATGACTCCAGTATACATGATGTGTGGTCACCTGCATGAACCAAGCTCATGACTCCAGTATACATGGTGTGTGGTCACCTGCATGAACCAAGCTCATGACTCCAGTATACATGATGTGTGGTCACCTGCATGAACCAAGCTCATGACTCCAGTATACATGATGGGTGGTCACCTGCATGAACCAAGCTCATGACTCCAGTATACATGATGTGTGGTCACCTGCATGAACCAAGCTCATGACTCCAGTATACATGATGGGTGGTCACCTGCATGAACCAAGCTCATGACTCCAGTATGCATGATGTGTGGTCACCTGCATGAACCAAGCTCATGACTCCAGTATACATGATGTGTGGTCACCTGCATGAACCAAGCTCATGACTCCAGTATACATGATGGGTGGTCACCTGCATGAACCAAGCTCATGACTCCAGTATGCATGATGTGTGGTCACCTGCATGAACCAAGCTCATGACTCCAGTATGCATGATGTGTGGTCACCTGCATGAACCAAGCTCATGACTCCAGTATACATGATGGGTGGTCACCTGCATGAACCAAGCTCATGACTCCAGTATACATGATGTGTGGTCACCTGCATGAACCAAGCTCATGACTCCAGTATACATGATGTGTGGTCACCTGCATGAACCAAGCTCATGACTCCAGTATGCATGATGTGTGGTCACCTGCATGAACCAAGCTCATGACTCCAGTATACATGATGTGTGGTCACCTGCATGAACCAAGCTCATGACTCCAGTATGCATGATGTGTGGTCACCTGCATGAACCAAGCTCATGACTCCAGTATACATGATGTGTGGTCACCTGCATGAACCAAGCTCATGACTCCAGTATGCATGATGTGTGGTCACCTGCATGAACCAAGCTCATGACTCCAGTATGCATGATGTGTGGTCACCTGCATGAACCAAGCTCATGACTCCAGTATACATGATGTGTGGTCACCTGCATGAACCAAGCTCATGACTCCAGTATACATGATGTGTGGTCACCTGCATGAACCAAGCTCATGACTCCAGTATACATGATGGGTGGTCACCTGCATGAACCAAGTTCCTGACTCCAGTATGCATGATGTGTGGTCACCTGCATGAACCAAGCTCATGACTCCAGTATGCATGATGTGTGGTCACCTGCATGAACCAAGCTCATGACTCCAGTATGCATGATGTGTGGTCACCTGCATGAACCAAGCTCATGACTCCAGTATACATGATGTGTGGTCACCTGCATGAACCAAGCTCATGACTCCAGTATGCATGATGTGTGGTCACCTGCATGAACCAAGCTCATGACTCCAGTATGCATGATGTGTGGTCACCTGCATGAACCAAGCTCATGACTCCAGTATACATGATGTGTGGTCACCTGCATGAACCAAGCTCATGACTCCAGTATACATGATGTGTGGTCACCTGCATGAACCAAGCTCATGACTCCAGTACACATGATGGGTGGTCACCTGCATGAACCAAGCTCATGACTCCAGTATACATGATGTGTGGTCACCTGCATGAACCAAGCTCATGACTCCAGTATGCATGATGTGTGGTCACCTGCATGAACCAAGCTCATGACTCCAGTATACATGATGTGTGGTCACCTGCATGAACCAAGCTCATGACTCCAGTATGCATGATGTGTGGTCACCTGCATGAACCAAGCTCATGACTCCAGTATGCATGATGTGTGGTCACCTGCATGAACCAAGCTCATGACTCCAGTATGCATGATGTGTGGTCACCTGCATGAACCAAGCTCATGACTCCAGTATACATGATGTGTGGTCACCTGCATGAACCAAGCTCATGACTCCAGTATACATGATGTGTGGTCACCTGCATGAACCAAGTTCCTGACTCCAGTATGCATGATGTGTGGTCACCTGCATGAACCAAGCTCATGACTCCAGTATGCATGATGTGTGGTCACCTGCATGAACCAAGTTCATGACTCCAGTATGCATGATGTGTGGTCACCTGCATGAACCAAGCTCATGACTCCAGTATACATGATGTGTGGTCACCTGCATGAACCAAGCTCATGACTCCAGTATACATGATGGGTGGTCACCTGCATGAACCAAGCTCATGACTCCAGTATGCATGATGTGTGGTCACCTGCATGAACCAAGCTCATGACTCCAGTATACATGATGGGTGGTCACCTGCATGAACCAAGCTCATGACTCCAGTATACATGATGTGTGGTCACCTGCATGAACCAAGCTCATGACTCCAGTATACATGATGTGTGGTCACCTGCATGAACCAAGCTCATGACTCCAGTATGCATGATGTGTGGTCACCTGCATGAACCAAGCTCATGACTCCAGTATACATGATGTGTGGTCACCTGCATGAACCAAGCTCATGACTCCAGTATACATGATGGGTGGTCACCTGCATGAACCAAGCTCATGACTCCAGTATACATGATGTGTGGTCACCTGCATGAACCAAGCTCATGACTCCAGTATACATGATGTGTGGTCACCTGCATGAACCAAGCTCATGACTCCAGTATGCATGATGTGTGGTCACCTGCATGAACCAAGCTCATGACTCCAGTATACATGATGTGTGGTCACCTGCATGAACCAAGCTCATGACTCCAGTATACATGATGTGTGGTCACCTGCATGAACCAAGCTCATGACTCCAGTATACATGATGGGTGGTCACCTGCATGAACCAAGCTCATGACTCCAGTATGCATGATGTGTGGTCACCTGCATGAACCAAGCTCATGACTCCAGTATACATGATGGGTGGTCACCTGCATGAACCAAGCTCATGACTCCAGTATGCATGATGGGTGGTCACCTGCATGAACCAAGCTCATGACTCCAGTATACATGATGGGTGGTCACCTGCATGAACCAAGCTCATGACTCCAGTATACATGATGTGTGGTCACCTGCATGAACCAAGCTCATGACTCCAGTATACATGATGTGTGGTCACCTGCATGAACCAAGCTCATGACTCCAGTATGCATGATGTTTGGTCACCTGCATGAACCAAGCTCATGACTCCAGTATGCATGATGGGTGGTCACCTGCATGAACCAAGCTCATGACTCCAGTATACATGATGTGTGGTCACCTGCATGAACCAAGCTCATGACTCCAGTATACATGATGTGTGGTCACCTGCATGAACCAAGCTCATGACTCCAGTATACATGATGTGTGGTCACCTGCATGAACCAAGCTCATGACTCCAGTATGCATGATGGGTGGTCACCTGCATGAACCAAGCTCATGACTCCAGTATACATGATGTGTGGTCACCTGCATGAACCAAGCTCATGACTCCAGTATACATGATGGGTGGTCACCTGCATGAACCAAGCTCATGACTCCAGTATACATGATGTGTGGTCACCTGCATGAACCAAGCTCATGACTCCAGTATACATGATGTGTGGTCACCTACATGAACCAAGCTCATGACTCCAGTATGCATGATGTGTGGTCACCTGCATGAACCAAGCTCATGACTCCAGTATACATGATGTGGTCACCTGCATGAACCAAGCTCATGACTCCAGTATGCATGATGTGTGGTCACCTGCATGAACCAAGCTCATGACTCCAGTATGCATGATGTGTGGTCACCTGCATGAACCAAGCTCATGACTCCAGTATGCATGATGTGTGGTCACCTGCATGAACCAAGCTCATGACTCCAGTATACATGATGTGTGGTCACCTGCATGAACCAAGCTCATGACTCCAGTATGCATGATGTGTGGTCACCTGCATGAACCAAGCTCATGACTCCAGTATGCATGATGTGTGGTCACCTGCATGAACCAAGCTCATGACTCCAGTATACATGATGTGTGGTCACCTGCATGAACCAAGCTCATGACTCCAGTATGCATGATGTGTGGTCACCTGCATGAACCAAGCTCATGACTCCAGTATACATGATGGGTGGTCACCTGCATGAACCAAGCTCATGACTCCAGTATACATGATGTGTGGTCACCTGCATGAACCAAGCTCATGACTCCAGTATACATGATGGGTGGTCACCTGCATGAACCAAGCTCATGACTCCAGTATACATGATGTGTGGTCACCTGCATGAACCAAGCTCATGACTCCAGTATGCATGATGGGTGGTCACCTGCATGAACCAAGCTCATGACTCCAGTATGCATGATGTGTGGTCACCTGCATGAACCAAGCTCATGACTCCAGTATACATGATGTGTGGTCACCTGCATGAACCAAGCTCATGACTCCAGTATACATGATGTGTGGTCACCTGCATGAACCAAGCTCATGACTCCAGTATGCATGATGTGTGGTCACCTGCATGAACCAAGCTCATGACTCCAGTATGCATGATGTGTGGTCACCTGCATGAACCAAGCTCATGACTCCAGTATACATGATGTGTGGTCACCTGCATGAACCAAGCTCATGACTCCAGTATACATGATGTGTGGTCACCTGCATGAACCAAGCTCATGACTCCAGTATACATGATGGGTGGTCACCTGCATGAACCAAGCTCATGACTCCAGTATACATGATGTGTGGTCACCTGCATGAACCAAGCTCATGACTCCAGTATACATGATGTGTGGTCACCTGCATGAACCAAGCTCATGACTCCAGTATGCATGATGTGTGGTCACCTGCATGAACCAAGCTCATGACTCCAGTATGCATGATGTGTGGTCACCTGCATGAACCAAGCTCATGACTCCAGTATACATGATGGGTGGTCACCTGCATGAACCAAGCTCATGACTCCAGTATACATGATGTGTGGTCACCTGCATGAACCAAGCTCATGACTCCAGTATACATGATGTGTGGTCACCTGCATGAACCAAGCTCATGACTCCAGTATGCATGATGTGTGGTCACCTGCATGAACCAAGCTCATGACTCCAGTATGCATGATGGGTGGTCACCTGCATGAACCAAGCTCATGACTCCAGTATGTATGATGTGTGGTCACCTGCATGAACCAAGCTCATGACTCCAGTATACATGATGTGTGGTCACCTGCATGAACCAAGCTCATGACTCCAGTATACATGATGTGTGGTCACCTGCATGAACCAAGCTCATGACTCCAGTATGTATGATGTGTGGTCACCTGCATGAACCAAGCTCATGACTCCAGTATACATGATGTGTGGTCACCTGCATGAACCAAGCTCATGACTCCAGTATACATGATGTGTGGTCACCTGCATGAACCAAGCTCATGACTCCAGTATACATGATGTGTGGTCACCTGCATGAACCAAGCTCATGACTCCAGTATACATGATGTGTGGTCACCTGCATGAACCAAGCTCATGACTCCAGTATACATGATGGGTGGTCACCTGCATGAACCAAGCTCATGACTCCAGTATACATGATGGGTGGTCACCTGCATGAACCAAGCTCATGACTCCAGTATACATGATGTGTGGTCACCTGCATGAACCAAGCTCATGACTCCAGTATGCATGATGTGTGGTCACCTGCATGAACCAAGCTCATGACTCCAGTATACATGATGTGTGGTCACCTGCATGAACCAAGCTCATGACTCCAGTATACATGAGTGGTCACCTGCATGAACCAAGCTCATGACTCCAGTATACATGATGTGTGGTCACCTGCATGAACCAAGCTCATGACTCCAGTATACATGATGGGTGGTCACCTGCATGAACCAAGCTCATGACTCCAGTATGCATGATGTGTGGTCACCTGCATGAACCAAGCTCATGACTCCAGTATACATGATGTGTGGTCACCTGCATGAACCAAGCTCATGACTCCAGTATGCATGATGTGTGGTCACCTGCATGAACCAAGCTCATGACTCCAGTATACATGATGTGTGGTCACCTGCATGAACCAAGCTCATGACTCCAGTATACATGATGGGTGGTCACCTGCATGAACCAAGCTCATGACTCCAGTATACATGATGTGTGGTCACCTGCATGAACCAAGCTCATGACTCCAGTATGCATGATGTGTGGTCACCTGCATGAATCAAGCTCATGACTCCAGTATACATGATGGGTGGTCACCTGCATGAACCAAGCTCATGACTCCAGTATGCATGATGTGTGGTCACCTGCATGAACCAAGCTCATGACTCCAGTATGCATGATGTGTGGCCACCTGCATGAACCAAGCTCATGACTCCAGTATACATGATGGGTGGTCACCTGCATGAACCAAGCTCATGACTCCAGTATGCATGATGTGTGGTCACCTGCATGAACCAAGCTCATGGCTCCAGTATACATGATGTGTGGTCACCTGCATGAACCAAGCTCATACTCCAGTATACATGATGGGTGGTCACCTGCATGAACCAAGCTCATGACTCCAGTATACACGATGTGTGATCACACATGAAGCAAGCTGCTGTAGCCAACAACAGTTCCTTCCTTATCAAGGCAGGTTAGCAGAGCTCTTATGTTCCATTGAGCCAAGGGCAGCGAGCTGGCTGGGAAGTTTATCTGGTGTACTGTGTGTGCTTATTATAAGTAGTTGGTTGATCTTGTTTAAATGTTGTTTTTAGGGCTATTCTGGTGACTGCGTCTGAAGACTGCACTGTTCGGCTCTGGGGACGACCAAACAAGCTAAAAAGGGAATTAGGTATTGGTTACCATGACGACAGTGATTGATAATAATTGATAATGAATACCCATCTATCACAGGGAACAAATGGTATATGTTGCCATGTTGCTTGTTGTGAGCTTGTTGTGAAGATGTTTTTGTTGTGAAGATGTTGCTTGTTGTGATCAACAGTTGCTACCTATAAGTAGAACACTAGTAATAATACATGTTGCAGTGTTGCAATGTTGTGGGTGACAGTTGCTACCTATAAGTAGACACTAGTAATGATGCATGTTGCAGTGTTGCAATGTTGTGGGTGACAGATACCTATAAGTAGAACACTAGTAATAATACATGTTGCAGTGTTGCAATGTTGTGAGTGACAGTTGCTACCTATAAGTAGACACTAGTAATGATGCATGTTGCAGTGTTGCAATGTTGAGTGACAGTTGCTACCTATAAGTAGAACACTAGTAATGATGCATGTTGCAATGTTGTGGGTGACAGTTGCTACCTATAAGTAGACACTAGTAATGAAGCATGTTGCAGTGTTGTGGGTGACAGTTGCTACCTATAAGTAGACACTAGTAATGATGCATGTTGCAGTGTTGCTTGTTGCGAGTGACAGCTATAACTAACATAACAACGCTATTTTCCTCGTAACTGTAAACGTTGTGTTTTCAGTGGCAGTTGATTGGTAATAATATTGCTTAGACCTGACTGAGTTGGTTCACCACACCCACCCATGCGCTTCATATTTAGTGTACAGTAATAGTCATAAAGGTCAAGTTTGATTTGGAGTGGGTGTGGCATAAACAACCCATTATTTGTTACCCTAATTAACTTGATTTATGTGTCAACATTTTCCCCTCGGCTGACATGATAGCGAGTTGTAGTTGGCCTGTCATGTAGGGGGAGGGAGGCCTCTGAGGCGGGCATGGTTTGCTGACAGAACCGTGGGGGGAGGAAGGGAGGGAGCAAGTAAATGTTCCAATCACCCTGTCACGGTATGGGGACAAGTACGGGGACAAAGGAAGACTTTATGTTGACGAGAGTGAGCATCAGGTCCAGCTTTAAGAAACCCTAGGACAGAGCTAATGGCAGAGGCATTGACTTACAGCTCACTTTGGAGCTGCTATCTGTATGGTTCGGTCGGCTGGCTCCAATCTTCACAAAGATGGTGACATTGACCGGAGGATTGATGGCAACATTCCTATGAAGGTTAGAGCATCTAGCCCCCATCATTACTCCTGATGAAGGTTAGAGCATCTAGCCTCCATCATTATTCCTGATGAAGGTTAGAGTATCTAGCCTCCATCATTATTCCTGAGGAAGGCTAGAGCATCTAGCCTGCATCATTATTCCTGATGAAGGTTAGAGCATCTAGCCTCCATCATTGTTACTGATGAAGGTTAGAGCATCTAGCCTCCATCATTATTCCTGATGAAGGTTAGAGTATCTAGCCTCCATCATTATTCCTGATGAAGGCTAGACCATCTACCTCCATCATGAAGGTTGGAGCATCTAGCCTCCATCATTATTCATGATGAAGGCTATAGAGCATCTAGCCTGCATCATTATTCATGATGAAAGCTAGAGCATCTAGCCTCCATCATTATTACTGATGAAGGTTAGAGCATCTAGCCTCCATCATTGTTCCTGATGAAGGCTAGAGCATTTAGCCTCCATCATTATTCCTGATGAAGGTTAGAGCATCTAGCCTTCATCATTATTCATGATGAAGGCTAGAGCATCTAGTCTCCATCATTATTCCTGATGAAGGTTAGAGCATCTAGCCTCCATCATTATTCCTGATGAAGGCTAGAGCATCTAGTCTCCATCATTATTCCTGATGAAGGTTAGAGCATCTAGCCTCCATTATTATTCCTGATGAAGGCTAGCCTCCATATTATTCCTGATGAAGGTTGGAGCATCTAGCCTCCATCATTATTCTGATGAAGGTTGGAGCATCTAGCCTCCATCATTATTACCTGATGAAGGTTGGAGCATCAAGCCTCCATCATTATTCCTGATGAAGGTTAAAGCATTTAGCCTCCATCATTATTCCTGATGAAGGTTGGAGCATCTAGCCTCCATCATTATTCCTGATGAAGGTTAGAGCATCTAGCCTCCATCATTATTACTGATGAAGGTTAGCCTCCATCATTATTCCTGATGAAGGTTAGAGCATCTAGCCTCCATCATTATTCCTGATGAAGGTTAGAGCATCTAGCCTCCATCATTATTCCTGAGGAAGGTTAGAGCATCTAGCCCCCATAATGAAGGTTGGAGCATCTAGCCTCCATCATTACTCCTGATGAAGGCTAGAGCATCTAGCCTCCATCATTATTCCTGGTGAAGGTTAGAGCATCTAGCCTCCATCTAGAGCATCTAGCCTCCATCATTATTCATGATGAAGGTTGGAGCATCTAGCCTCCATCATTACTCCTGATGCATCATTACTCCTGATGAAGGCTAGAGCATCTAGTCTCCATCATTACTCCTGATGAAGACAAGAGCATCTAGCCTCCATCATTATTCCTGATGCTCTAGCCTCCATCATTATTCCTGGTGAAGATTAGAGCATCTAGCCTCCATCATTATTCCTGATGAAGGCTAGAGCATCTAGTCTCCATCATTACTCCTGATGAAGACTAGAGCATCTAGCCTCCATCATTACTCCTGATGAAGACAAGAGCATCTAGCCTCCATCATTATTCCTGATGCTCTAGCCTCCATCATTATTCCTGGTGAAGGTTGGAGCATCTAGCCTCCATCATTACTCCTGATGAAGGCTAGAGCATCTAGCCTCCATCATTATTCCTGGTGAAGGTTGGAGCATCTAGCCTCCATCATTACTCCTGATGAAGGCTAGAGCATCTAGCCTCCATCATTATTCCTGGTGAAGGTTAAAGTATCTAGCCTCCATCATTATTCCTGGTGAAGGTTAGAGTATCTCATCGAAATGTTGAGAGAGTAAATTTCAAGTTGATTATTGAGAAGGTCATTGTAAGGAACAACTCTCTCCGAGACTTTTAACAGGTTTAGTGTAGACCAATTGCTCATTAACCCTAGAAATTACTCACATCTGCAGCTTTTGTTATATATTACAGTAACAGAATCAATAAACTCTTTTAGAAAGTGCATTTGGAGCATGTTTTGAAAATCATTGGCTCTGCACCTGTTGTTTCATGCAACTTTCCAGGCAACATATTGTTTGTTGAAAGTCGAGTGCTGTCTCTTGAGCTTGTCTTGCTCTTGTTGTGGGCAACGTGTTGAAGCTATGTTAGACGTGTTTATTTATACTTGCCACGTTTGTTGCAGAGGGAAGCTTGGTGGACAGCCAGCAAGCGGGAAGGTTCCTCATCGAAGAGTTCCTCGGAGTAGAGTAAGTCAAAATAAGTGAGTCAACTACAGCTAGAATATAATGAAGTCTTGTATGAGGGAAAGTGTGGGAGCATGGGCTTGCAGTGACTAACCACAGCTAGAATATAATGAAGTCTTGTACGAGGGAAAGTGTGGGAGCATGGGCTTGCAGTAACTAACCACAGCTAGAATATAATGAAGTCTTGTAGGAGGGAAAGTGTGGGAGCATGGGCTTGCAGTAACTAACCACAGCTAGAATATAATGAAGTCTTGTACGAGGGAAAGTGTGGGAGCATGGGCTTGCAGTAACTAACCACAGCTAGAATATAATGAAGTCTTGTACGAGGGAAAGTGTGGGAGCATGGGCTTGCAGTAACTAACCACAGCTAGAATATAATGAAGTCTTGTACGAGGGAAAGCGTGGGAGCATGGGCTTGCAGTAACTAACCACAGCTAGAATATAATGAAGTCTTGTACGAGGGAAAGTGTGGGAGCATGGGCTTGCAGTAACTATCATATCTCGTGAGAGAACACAAATATCTGGCTCATTCTATCTCTGATAAAGCAACAGCAACAACAACTAATTTTCAATGTACATAGTCTATGCACTTGTGGCTTTAATATCAGCTTGCTAATCCTCTAGGCTGAGAGAGACTTTTAATTAAGCTGCTTGTGTCGACTGGTTTATGCAACAGGATGGAGGCACATGGTCATGATATACTGAAGGCACATGCTCTTATGATTCATACACTTGAGCACGGGTATGTGTTTGTAAGGAGTGGATCTTTAGTTCCAGCAGATGTGACATTATCAACCAACACTGGAGAAACCACCTCTTAACAAGCATGGCACACAGTCAATCTGGAAGTCTTGTTTGCATAACAATATTCGTAGTCTCGCTAAACCACAAAAATAAAGGATTTTTTGGGGTTAATGGTTGGAAAGGGGTGTGGTTAAATATGTAGCACACATCGGTGAGTCCTGGCAGAGAAGAGAAGATAGCTTCAGCAAGTTAACTGGACATTCTTGGAAACTCACACTAGCTCTTTGGAACTGTACTGGGCTAGGAACTCTGTCACTGCTGTCAGAATGAATATGTATGTATGTATGTGTGTGTGTATGTATGTATGTATGTATGTACAGGCTTAATCCTCAGAGGTTTCGTAAGCGAGGCAACCTTCCATTGCACATGACACCCTTGCTGCTGGGAGAACTCTTCCTACACTCCAATCATGTGAAGGTCAGCGAACAACAACAACAACAAACAAAATAATGACAATACCGTCAACTTGTGTGTGTGTGTAGGTGGTGAAGTACTTGGGAGAGTATGGCATCGTGACCTGCAGTGCTGATAACTTCATCATCATCTGGAAGGTATCCACGGGCAATGATTAAGTAGTGGCTGCCTCACCTCATAGCACGCGAGGTTGCTCCGACCTGGAGCTGTTTAGGCGTCTTTCCTCACTAGTCTGCACATTAATTGTGATGCTTGTCGACTCTGGAAGTCATAATTGCCATTGAAACTCTTGTGACCTCATTGCCGTGCCTACCTATTAGGCTTTAATTCCAGCTTGAACCTTAAAGCCTTAACCCTAGTCAGCCTGTGTATGCCACACCAAGCCAAGCCTGTGTGAGCCGCACCAAGCCAAGCCCGCACCAAGCCAAGCCTGTGTATGCCGCACCAAGCCAAGCCTGTGTGAGCCGCACCAAGCCAAGCCTGTGTGTTTACCACACCAAGCCAAGCCTGTGTATGCCACACCAAGCCAAGCCTGTGTATGCCGCACCAAGCCAAGCCTGTGTGAGCCGCACCAAGCCAAGCCTGTGTATGTGCTGCACCAAGCCAAGCCTGTGTGTTTACCACACCAAGCCAAGCCTGTGTATGCCGCACCAAGCCAAGCCTGTGTGAGTCGCACCAAGCCAAGCCTGTGTGTTTACCACACCAAGCCAAGCCTGTGTATGCCACACCAAGCCAAGCGCCTGTGTATGCCGCACCAAGCCAAGCCTGTGTGAGCCGCACCAAGCCAAGCCTGTGTATGTGCTGCACCAAGCCAAGCCTGTGTGTTTACCACACCAAGCCAAGCCTGTGTATGCCGCACCAAGCCAAGCCTGTGTGAGTCGCACCAAGCCAAGCCTGTGTGTTTACCACACCAAGCCAAGCCTGTGTCTGCCACACCAAGCCAAGCCTGTGTATGCCGCACCAAGCCAAGCCTGTGTGAGCCGCACCAAGCCAAGCCTGTGTATGTGCTGCATCAAGCCAAGCCTGTGTATGCCGCACCAAGCCAAGCCTGTGTGAGTCGCACCAAGCCAAGCCTGTGTGTTTACCACACCAAGCCAAGCCTGTGTATGCCACACCAAGCCAAGCCTGTGTATGCCGCACCAAGCCAAGCCTGTGTGAGTCGCACCAAGACACCAAGCCAAGCCTGTGTATGCCACACCAAGCCAAGCCTGTGTATGCCGCACCAAGCCAAGCCTGTGTGAGTCGCACCAAGACACCAAGCCAAGCCTGTGTATGCCACACCAAGCCAAGCCTGTGTGAGTCGCACCAAGCCAAGCCTGTGTGTGCTGCACCAAGCCAAGCCTATGTGTGTGCCACACCAAGCCTGTGTGTGCCACACCAAGCCTGTGTGTGCTGCACCAAGCCGAGCCTGTGTATGCTGCACCAGGCCAAGCCTGAGGCACAGGCATGTGCTGAAGGTAGCCTAGCCTCTGTATGCTGCAGGGAGCCCAATCTGTGTGTGCCTCAAGCAATCTGTGCTGGAGGGAGCCCAGCCAAAGTGCATATAGACTCTCTGACAGGATCGGTGGCAAACTTGGCGGGTGTGTACTGGTACTCAATGGGTGTGTGCATGAAGACATAATGAATGTGGTTAGGAATAGGACTTTGCTTGGATACATTGAAGGCAAGTTCACAACATGCCACTCGCACTAGTGACGTGTCAATTTGTGATAGTATGAACATGAGTCTTGCTGCTTTGCTTGAATAAACTATTCTTGGTCCTGTCACAGTCAACACAGGTTGGTTTACTTTATTTGTGTTTACGAGGAGGGAAAAGTTTCTCCAAGGAAAAGATGGAGGAAAGGTTGATAGAGGCATTGAGGAACTTTCCTAGTATATATATGGCTGTACCCCACAAGTCATTTAGAGATTGAAGGTTCATTAATTAGTGGGTGGGGTTTGTAATTCAGGAGTGAGGAATTTCAATAATTCAAAGCGAAATGATGTGAAGCGACCTAAAGCGACACGAAGGCCTCGCGACTAATCTGAACTGGCCTTAACTAGACTTGGATTACTATATAGGGCAGGACTTGGAACATTAGGGCTAGACTTGGATCATTAGGGCAGGGCTTGAATGCAAGTGTGTGTGTGTATGCATCAGGAGTTTCCTCTGTGGTGTATGTGTGTGATGGATGTAGGATGCAGAGGAAGAGAAGGAGAAAAGAGAGTTTGAAATGACATCCATTCTTCGTAGAGATACCTTAAATGAATATTCATGATCATAAAAACTTCTTTGCATATTATATCACTAAATGTTTTTATGTCTGTACTGTAAAAATGTATATTTATACAGTGTACTGAAATTATATATATATATATGTATCTATTTATACAGTGTACTGTAATTATATATACATATATGTATCTATTTATATATACAGTATAGTGTAAAATACAAATATCCCTTTTGACAAAACATTGACAACTATATAGG
>JAQNBH010000009.1:4398618-4436118 GCA_028752905.1 Cladorhizidae sp. MBARI D1340-BT2
ACCTGCATGAACCAAGCTCATGACTCCAGTATACATGATGTGTGGTCACCTGCATGAACCAAGCTCATGACTCCAGTATACATGATGGGTGGTCACCTGCATGAACCAAGTTCCTGACTCCAGTATGCATGATGTGTGGTCACCTGCATGAACCAAGCTCATGACTCCAGTATGCATGATGTGTGGTCACCTGCATGAACCAAGCTCATGACTCCAGTATGCATGATGTGTGGTCACCTGCATGAACCAAGCTCATGACTCCAGTATACATGATGTGTGGTCACCTGCATGAACCAAGCTCATGACTCCAGTATACATGATGTGTGGTCACCTGCATGAACCAAGCTCATGACTCCAGTATGCATGATGTGTGGTCACCTGCATGAACCAAGCTCATGACTCCAGTATACATGATGTGTGGTCACCTGCATGAACCAAGCTCATGACTCCAGTATACATGATGTGTGGTCACCTGCATGAACCAAGCTCATGACTCCAGTATACATGATGTGTGGTCACCTGCATGAACCAAGCTCATGACTCCAGTATACATGATGTGTGGTCACCTGCATGAACCAAGCTCATGACTCCAGTATGCATGATGTGTGGTCACCTGCATGAACCAAGCTCATGACTCCAGTATACATGATGTGTGGTCACCTGCATGAACCAAGCTCATGACTCCAGTATACATGATGTGTGGTCACCTGCATGAACCAAGCTCATGACTCCAGTATGCATGATGTGTGGTCACCTGCATGAACCAAGCTCATGACTCCAGTATGCATGATGTGTGGTCACCTGCATGAACCAAGCTCATGACTCCAGTATAGCATGATGTGTGGTCACCTGCATGAACCAAGCTCATGACTCCAGTATACATGATGTGTGGTCACCTGCATGAACCAAGCTCATGACTCCAGTATACATGATGTGTGGTCACCTGCATGAACCAAGCTCATGACTCCAGTATGCATGATGTGTGGTCACCTGCATGAACCAAGCTCATGACTCCAGTATTCATGATGTGTGGTCACCTGCATGAACCAAGCTCATGACTCCAGTATACATGATGTGTGGTCACCTGCATGAACCAAGCTCATGACTCCAGTATACATGATGTGTGGTCACCTGCATGAACCAAGCTCATGACTCCAGTATGCATGATGTGTGGTCACCTGCATGAACCAAGCTCATGACTCCAGTATACATGATGTGTGGTCACCTGCATGAACCAAGCTCATGACTCCAGTATACATGATGTGTGGTCACCTGCATGAACCAAGCTCATGACTCCAGTATACATGATGTGTGGTCACCTGCATGAACCAAGCTCATGACTCCAGTATGACATGATGTGTGGTCACCTGCATGAACCAAGCTCATGACTCCAGTATAGCATGATGTGTGGTCACCTGCATGAACCAAGCTCATGACTCCAGTATACATGATGTGTGGTCACCTGCATGAACCAAGCTCATGACTCCAGTATACATGATGTGTGGTCACCTGCATGAACCAAGCTCATGACTCCAGTATACATGATGGGTGGTCACCTGCATGAACCAAGCTCATGACTCCAGTATGCATGATGTGTGGTCACCTGCATGAACCAAGCTCATGACTCCAGTATACATGATGGTGTGGTCACCTGCATGAACCAAGCTCATGACTCCAGTATACATGATGTGTGGTCACCTGCATGAACCAAGCTCATGACTCCAGTATACATGATGGTGTGGTCACCTGCATGAACCAAGCTCATGACTCCAGTATAGCATGATGTGTGGTCACCTGCATGAACCAAGCTCATGACTCCAGTATACATGATGTGTGGTCACCTGCATGAACCAAGCTCATGACTCCAGTATGCATGATGTGTGGTCACCTGCATGAACCAAGCTCATGACTCCAGTATGCATGATGGGTGGTCACCTGCATGAACCAAGCTCATGACTCCAGTATACATGATGTGTGGTCACCTGCATGAACCAAGCTCATGACTCCAGTATACATGATGTGTGGTCACCTGCATGAACCAAGCTCATGACTCCAGTATGCATGATGTGTGGTCACCTGCATGAACCAAGCTCATGACTCCAGTATGCATGATGGGTGGTCACCTGCATGAACCAAGCTCATGACTCCAGTATACATGATGTGTGGTCACCTGCATGAACCAAGCTCATGACTCCAGTATACATGATGTGTGGTCACCTGCATGAACCAAGCTCATGACTCCAGTATACATGATGTGTGGTCACCTGCATGAACCAAGCTCATGACTCCAGTATACATGATGTGTGGTCACCTGCATGAACCAAGCTCATGACTCCAGTATACATGATGTGTGGTCACCTGCATGAACCAAGCTCATGACTCCAGTATACATGATGGTGGTCACCTGCATGAACCAAGCTCATGACTCCAGTATAGCATGATGTGTGGTCACCTGCATGAACCAAGCTCATGACTCCAGTATGCATGATGTGTGGTCACCTTGCATGAACCAAGCTCATGACTCCAGTATGCATGATGTGTGGTCACCTGCATGAACCAAGCTCATGACTCCAGTATACATGATGTGTGGTCACCTGCATGAACCAAGCTCATGACTCCAGTATGCATGATGTGTGGTCACCTGCATGAACCAAGCTCATGACTCCAGTATGCATGATGTGTGGTCACCTGCATGAACCAAGCTCATGACTCCAGTATACATGATGTGTGGTCACCTGCATGAACCAAGCTCATGACTCCAGTATACATGATGTGTGGTCACCTGCATGAACCAAGCTCATGACTCCAGTATACATGATGTGTGGTCACCTGCATGAACCAAGCTCATGACTCCAGTATACATGATGTGTGGTCACCTGCATGAACCAAGCTCATGACTCCAGTATACATGATGTGTGGTCACCTGCATGAACCAAGCTCATGACTCCAGTATGCATGATGTGTGGTCACCTGCATGAACCAAGCTCATGACTCCAGTATAGCATGATGGGTGGTCACCTGCATGAACCAAGCTCATGACTCCAGTATACATGATGTGTGGTCACCTGCATGAACCAAGCTCATGACTCCAGTATACATGATGTGTGGTCACCTGCATGAACCAAGCTCATGACTCCAGTATACATGATGTGTGGTCACCTGCATGAACCAAGCTCATGACTCCAGTATGCATGATGTGTGGTCACCTGCATGAACCAAGCTCATGACTCCAGTATGCATGATGTGTGGTCACCTGCATGAACCAAGCTCATGACTCCAGTATACATGATGTGTGGTCACCTGCATGAACCAAGCTCATGACTCCAGTATACATGATGTGTGGTCACCTGCATGAACCAAGCTCATGACTCCAGTATGCATGATGTGTGGTCACCTGCATGAACCAAGCTCATGACTCCAGTATGCATGATGTGTGGTCACCTGCATGAACCAAGCTCATGACTCCAGTATACATGATGTGTGGTCACCTGCATGAACCAAGCTCATGACTCCAGTATACATGATGTGTGGTCACCTGCATGAACCAAGCTCATGACTCCAGTATACATGATGGGTGGTCACCTGCATGAACCAAGCTCATGACTCCAGTATACATGATGTGTGGTCACCTGCATGAACCAAGCTCATGACTCCAGTATACATGATGTGTGGTCACCTGCATGAACCAAGCTCATGACTCCAGTATGCATGATGTGTGGTCACCTGCATGAACCAAGCTCATGACTCCAGTATGCATGATGTGTGGTCACCTGCATGAACCAAGCTCATGACTCCAGTATGACATGATGGGTGGTCACCTGCATGAACCAAGCTCATGACTCCAGTATACATGATGTGTGGTCACCTGCATGAACCAAGCTCATGACTCCAGTATACATGATGTGTGGTCACCTGCATGAACCAAGCTCATGACTCCAGTATGCATGATGTGTGGTCACCTGCATGAACCAAGCTCATGACTCCAGTATGCATGATGGGTGGTCACCTGCATGAACCAAGCTCATGACTCCAGTATGTATGATGTGTGGTCACCTGCATGAACCAAGCTCATGACTCCAGTATACATGATGTGTGGTCACCTGCATGAACCAAGCTCATGACTCCAGTATACATGATGTGTGGTCACCTGCATGAACCAAGCTCATGACTCCAGTATGTATGATGTGTGGTCACCTGCATGAACCAAGCTCATGACTCCAGTATACATGATGTGTGGTCACCTGCATGAACCAAGCTCATGACTCCAGTATACATGATGTGTGGTCACCTGCATGAACCAAGCTCATGACTCCAGTATACATGATGTGTGGTCACCTGCATGAACCAAGCTCATGACTCCAGTATACATGATGTGTGGTCACCTGCATGAACCAAGCTCATGACTCCAGTATACATGATGGGTGGTCACCTGCATGAACCAAGCTCATGACTCCAGTATACATGATGGGTGGTCACCTGCATGAACCAAGCTCATGACTCCAGTATACATGATGTGTGGTCACCTGCATGAACCAAGCTCATGACTCCAGTATGCATGATGTGTGGTCACCTGCATGAACCAAGCTCATGACTCCAGTATACATGATGTGTGGTCACCTGCATGAACCAAGCTCATGACTCCAGTATACATGAGTGGTCACCTGCATGAACCAAGCTCATGACTCCAGTATACATGATGTGTGGTCACCTGCATGAACCAAGCTCATGACTCCAGTATACATGATGGGTGGTCACCTGCATGAACCAAGCTCATGACTCCAGTATGCATGATGTGTGGTCACCTGCATGAACCAAGCTCATGACTCCAGTATACATGATGTGTGGTCACCTGCATGAACCAAGCTCATGACTCCAGTATGCATGATGTGTGGTCACCTGCATGAACCAAGCTCATGACTCCAGTATACATGATGTGTGGTCACCTGCATGAACCAAGCTCATGACTCCAGTATACATGATGGGTGGTCACCTGCATGAACCAAGCTCATGACTCCAGTATACATGATGTGTGGTCACCTGCATGAACCAAGCTCATGACTCCAGTATGCATGATGTGTGGTCACCTGCATGAATCAAGCTCATGACTCCAGTATACATGATGGGTGGTCACCTGCATGAACCAAGCTCATGACTCCAGTATGCATGATGTGTGGTCACCTGCATGAACCAAGCTCATGACTCCAGTATGCATGATGTGTGGCCACCTGCATGAACCAAGCTCATGACTCCAGTATACATGATGGGTGGTCACCTGCATGAACCAAGCTCATGACTCCAGTATGCATGATGTGTGGTCACCTGCATGAACCAAGCTCATGGCTCCAGTATACATGATGTGTGGTCACCTGCATGAACCAAGCTCATACTCCAGTATACATGATGGGTGGTCACCTGCATGAACCAAGCTCATGACTCCAGTATACACGATGTGTGATCACACATGAAGCAAGCTGCTGTAGCCAACAACAGTTCCTTCCTTATCAAGGCAGGTTAGCAGAGCTCTTATGTTCCATTGAGCCAAGGGCAGCGAGCTGGCTGGGAAGTTTATCTGGTGTACTGTGTGTGCTTATTATAAGTAGTTGGTTGATCTTGTTTAAATGTTGTTTTTAGGGCTATTCTGGTGACTGCGTCTGAAGACTGCACTGTTCGGCTCTGGGGACGACCAAACAAGCTAAAAAGGGAATTAGGTATTGGTTACCATGACGACAGTGATTGATAATAATTGATAATGAATACCCATCTATCACAGGGAACAAATGGTATATGTTGCCATGTTGCTTGTTGTGAGCTTGTTGTGAAGATGTTTTTGTTGTGAAGATGTTGCTTGTTGTGATCAACAGTTGCTACCTATAAGTAGAACACTAGTAATAATACATGTTGCAGTGTTGCAATGTTGTGGGTGACAGTTGCTACCTATAAGTAGACACTAGTAATGATGCATGTTGCAGTGTTGCAATGTTGTGGGTGACAGATACCTATAAGTAGAACACTAGTAATAATACATGTTGCAGTGTTGCAATGTTGTGAGTGACAGTTGCTACCTATAAGTAGACACTAGTAATGATGCATGTTGCAGTGTTGCAATGTTGAGTGACAGTTGCTACCTATAAGTAGAACACTAGTAATGATGCATGTTGCAATGTTGTGGGTGACAGTTGCTACCTATAAGTAGACACTAGTAATGAAGCATGTTGCAGTGTTGTGGGTGACAGTTGCTACCTATAAGTAGACACTAGTAATGATGCATGTTGCAGTGTTGCTTGTTGCGAGTGACAGCTATAACTAACATAACAACGCTATTTTCCTCGTAACTGTAAACGTTGTGTTTTCAGTGGCAGTTGATTGGTAATAATATTGCTTAGACCTGACTGAGTTGGTTCACCACACCCACCCATGCGCTTCATATTTAGTGTACAGTAATAGTCATAAAGGTCAAGTTTGATTTGGAGTGGGTGTGGCATAAACAACCCATTATTTGTTACCCTAATTAACTTGATTTATGTGTCAACATTTTCCCCTCGGCTGACATGATAGCGAGTTGTAGTTGGCCTGTCATGTAGGGGGAGGGAGGCCTCTGAGGCGGGCATGGTTTGCTGACAGAACCGTGGGGGGAGGAAGGGAGGGAGCAAGTAAATGTTCCAATCACCCTGTCACGGTATGGGGACAAGTACGGGGACAAAGGAAGACTTTATGTTGACGAGAGTGAGCATCAGGTCCAGCTTTAAGAAACCCTAGGACAGAGCTAATGGCAGAGGCATTGACTTACAGCTCACTTTGGAGCTGCTATCTGTATGGTTCGGTCGGCTGGCTCCAATCTTCACAAAGATGGTGACATTGACCGGAGGATTGATGGCAACATTCCTATGAAGGTTAGAGCATCTAGCCCCCATCATTACTCCTGATGAAGGTTAGAGCATCTAGCCTCCATCATTATTCCTGATGAAGGTTAGAGTATCTAGCCTCCATCATTATTCCTGAGGAAGGCTAGAGCATCTAGCCTGCATCATTATTCCTGATGAAGGTTAGAGCATCTAGCCTCCATCATTGTTACTGATGAAGGTTAGAGCATCTAGCCTCCATCATTATTCCTGATGAAGGTTAGAGTATCTAGCCTCCATCATTATTCCTGATGAAGGCTAGACCATCTACCTCCATCATGAAGGTTGGAGCATCTAGCCTCCATCATTATTCATGATGAAGGCTATAGAGCATCTAGCCTGCATCATTATTCATGATGAAAGCTAGAGCATCTAGCCTCCATCATTATTACTGATGAAGGTTAGAGCATCTAGCCTCCATCATTGTTCCTGATGAAGGCTAGAGCATTTAGCCTCCATCATTATTCCTGATGAAGGTTAGAGCATCTAGCCTTCATCATTATTCATGATGAAGGCTAGAGCATCTAGTCTCCATCATTATTCCTGATGAAGGTTAGAGCATCTAGCCTCCATCATTATTCCTGATGAAGGCTAGAGCATCTAGTCTCCATCATTATTCCTGATGAAGGTTAGAGCATCTAGCCTCCATTATTATTCCTGATGAAGGCTAGCCTCCATATTATTCCTGATGAAGGTTGGAGCATCTAGCCTCCATCATTATTCTGATGAAGGTTGGAGCATCTAGCCTCCATCATTATTACCTGATGAAGGTTGGAGCATCAAGCCTCCATCATTATTCCTGATGAAGGTTAAAGCATTTAGCCTCCATCATTATTCCTGATGAAGGTTGGAGCATCTAGCCTCCATCATTATTCCTGATGAAGGTTAGAGCATCTAGCCTCCATCATTATTACTGATGAAGGTTAGCCTCCATCATTATTCCTGATGAAGGTTAGAGCATCTAGCCTCCATCATTATTCCTGATGAAGGTTAGAGCATCTAGCCTCCATCATTATTCCTGAGGAAGGTTAGAGCATCTAGCCCCCATAATGAAGGTTGGAGCATCTAGCCTCCATCATTACTCCTGATGAAGGCTAGAGCATCTAGCCTCCATCATTATTCCTGGTGAAGGTTAGAGCATCTAGCCTCCATCTAGAGCATCTAGCCTCCATCATTATTCATGATGAAGGTTGGAGCATCTAGCCTCCATCATTACTCCTGATGCATCATTACTCCTGATGAAGGCTAGAGCATCTAGTCTCCATCATTACTCCTGATGAAGACAAGAGCATCTAGCCTCCATCATTATTCCTGATGCTCTAGCCTCCATCATTATTCCTGGTGAAGATTAGAGCATCTAGCCTCCATCATTATTCCTGATGAAGGCTAGAGCATCTAGTCTCCATCATTACTCCTGATGAAGACTAGAGCATCTAGCCTCCATCATTACTCCTGATGAAGACAAGAGCATCTAGCCTCCATCATTATTCCTGATGCTCTAGCCTCCATCATTATTCCTGGTGAAGGTTGGAGCATCTAGCCTCCATCATTACTCCTGATGAAGGCTAGAGCATCTAGCCTCCATCATTATTCCTGGTGAAGGTTGGAGCATCTAGCCTCCATCATTACTCCTGATGAAGGCTAGAGCATCTAGCCTCCATCATTATTCCTGGTGAAGGTTAAAGTATCTAGCCTCCATCATTATTCCTGGTGAAGGTTAGAGTATCTCATCGAAATGTTGAGAGAGTAAATTTCAAGTTGATTATTGAGAAGGTCATTGTAAGGAACAACTCTCTCCGAGACTTTTAACAGGTTTAGTGTAGACCAATTGCTCATTAACCCTAGAAATTACTCACATCTGCAGCTTTTGTTATATATTACAGTAACAGAATCAATAAACTCTTTTAGAAAGTGCATTTGGAGCATGTTTTGAAAATCATTGGCTCTGCACCTGTTGTTTCATGCAACTTTCCAGGCAACATATTGTTTGTTGAAAGTCGAGTGCTGTCTCTTGAGCTTGTCTTGCTCTTGTTGTGGGCAACGTGTTGAAGCTATGTTAGACGTGTTTATTTATACTTGCCACGTTTGTTGCAGAGGGAAGCTTGGTGGACAGCCAGCAAGCGGGAAGGTTCCTCATCGAAGAGTTCCTCGGAGTAGAGTAAGTCAAAATAAGTGAGTCAACTACAGCTAGAATATAATGAAGTCTTGTATGAGGGAAAGTGTGGGAGCATGGGCTTGCAGTGACTAACCACAGCTAGAATATAATGAAGTCTTGTACGAGGGAAAGTGTGGGAGCATGGGCTTGCAGTAACTAACCACAGCTAGAATATAATGAAGTCTTGTAGGAGGGAAAGTGTGGGAGCATGGGCTTGCAGTAACTAACCACAGCTAGAATATAATGAAGTCTTGTACGAGGGAAAGTGTGGGAGCATGGGCTTGCAGTAACTAACCACAGCTAGAATATAATGAAGTCTTGTACGAGGGAAAGTGTGGGAGCATGGGCTTGCAGTAACTAACCACAGCTAGAATATAATGAAGTCTTGTACGAGGGAAAGCGTGGGAGCATGGGCTTGCAGTAACTAACCACAGCTAGAATATAATGAAGTCTTGTACGAGGGAAAGTGTGGGAGCATGGGCTTGCAGTAACTATCATATCTCGTGAGAGAACACAAATATCTGGCTCATTCTATCTCTGATAAAGCAACAGCAACAACAACTAATTTTCAATGTACATAGTCTATGCACTTGTGGCTTTAATATCAGCTTGCTAATCCTCTAGGCTGAGAGAGACTTTTAATTAAGCTGCTTGTGTCGACTGGTTTATGCAACAGGATGGAGGCACATGGTCATGATATACTGAAGGCACATGCTCTTATGATTCATACACTTGAGCACGGGTATGTGTTTGTAAGGAGTGGATCTTTAGTTCCAGCAGATGTGACATTATCAACCAACACTGGAGAAACCACCTCTTAACAAGCATGGCACACAGTCAATCTGGAAGTCTTGTTTGCATAACAATATTCGTAGTCTCGCTAAACCACAAAAATAAAGGATTTTTTGGGGTTAATGGTTGGAAAGGGGTGTGGTTAAATATGTAGCACACATCGGTGAGTCCTGGCAGAGAAGAGAAGATAGCTTCAGCAAGTTAACTGGACATTCTTGGAAACTCACACTAGCTCTTTGGAACTGTACTGGGCTAGGAACTCTGTCACTGCTGTCAGAATGAATATGTATGTATGTATGTGTGTGTGTATGTATGTATGTATGTATGTACAGGCTTAATCCTCAGAGGTTTCGTAAGCGAGGCAACCTTCCATTGCACATGACACCCTTGCTGCTGGGAGAACTCTTCCTACACTCCAATCATGTGAAGGTCAGCGAACAACAACAACAACAAACAAAATAATGACAATACCGTCAACTTGTGTGTGTGTGTAGGTGGTGAAGTACTTGGGAGAGTATGGCATCGTGACCTGCAGTGCTGATAACTTCATCATCATCTGGAAGGTATCCACGGGCAATGATTAAGTAGTGGCTGCCTCACCTCATAGCACGCGAGGTTGCTCCGACCTGGAGCTGTTTAGGCGTCTTTCCTCACTAGTCTGCACATTAATTGTGATGCTTGTCGACTCTGGAAGTCATAATTGCCATTGAAACTCTTGTGACCTCATTGCCGTGCCTACCTATTAGGCTTTAATTCCAGCTTGAACCTTAAAGCCTTAACCCTAGTCAGCCTGTGTATGCCACACCAAGCCAAGCCTGTGTGAGCCGCACCAAGCCAAGCCCGCACCAAGCCAAGCCTGTGTATGCCGCACCAAGCCAAGCCTGTGTGAGCCGCACCAAGCCAAGCCTGTGTGTTTACCACACCAAGCCAAGCCTGTGTATGCCACACCAAGCCAAGCCTGTGTATGCCGCACCAAGCCAAGCCTGTGTGAGCCGCACCAAGCCAAGCCTGTGTATGTGCTGCACCAAGCCAAGCCTGTGTGTTTACCACACCAAGCCAAGCCTGTGTATGCCGCACCAAGCCAAGCCTGTGTGAGTCGCACCAAGCCAAGCCTGTGTGTTTACCACACCAAGCCAAGCCTGTGTATGCCACACCAAGCCAAGCGCCTGTGTATGCCGCACCAAGCCAAGCCTGTGTGAGCCGCACCAAGCCAAGCCTGTGTATGTGCTGCACCAAGCCAAGCCTGTGTGTTTACCACACCAAGCCAAGCCTGTGTATGCCGCACCAAGCCAAGCCTGTGTGAGTCGCACCAAGCCAAGCCTGTGTGTTTACCACACCAAGCCAAGCCTGTGTCTGCCACACCAAGCCAAGCCTGTGTATGCCGCACCAAGCCAAGCCTGTGTGAGCCGCACCAAGCCAAGCCTGTGTATGTGCTGCATCAAGCCAAGCCTGTGTATGCCGCACCAAGCCAAGCCTGTGTGAGTCGCACCAAGCCAAGCCTGTGTGTTTACCACACCAAGCCAAGCCTGTGTATGCCACACCAAGCCAAGCCTGTGTATGCCGCACCAAGCCAAGCCTGTGTGAGTCGCACCAAGACACCAAGCCAAGCCTGTGTATGCCACACCAAGCCAAGCCTGTGTATGCCGCACCAAGCCAAGCCTGTGTGAGTCGCACCAAGACACCAAGCCAAGCCTGTGTATGCCACACCAAGCCAAGCCTGTGTGAGTCGCACCAAGCCAAGCCTGTGTGTGCTGCACCAAGCCAAGCCTATGTGTGTGCCACACCAAGCCTGTGTGTGCCACACCAAGCCTGTGTGTGCTGCACCAAGCCGAGCCTGTGTATGCTGCACCAGGCCAAGCCTGAGGCACAGGCATGTGCTGAAGGTAGCCTAGCCTCTGTATGCTGCAGGGAGCCCAATCTGTGTGTGCCTCAAGCAATCTGTGCTGGAGGGAGCCCAGCCAAAGTGCATATAGACTCTCTGACAGGATCGGTGGCAAACTTGGCGGGTGTGTACTGGTACTCAATGGGTGTGTGCATGAAGACATAATGAATGTGGTTAGGAATAGGACTTTGCTTGGATACATTGAAGGCAAGTTCACAACATGCCACTCGCACTAGTGACGTGTCAATTTGTGATAGTATGAACATGAGTCTTGCTGCTTTGCTTGAATAAACTATTCTTGGTCCTGTCACAGTCAACACAGGTTGGTTTACTTTATTTGTGTTTACGAGGAGGGAAAAGTTTCTCCAAGGAAAAGATGGAGGAAAGGTTGATAGAGGCATTGAGGAACTTTCCTAGTATATATATGGCTGTACCCCACAAGTCATTTAGAGATTGAAGGTTCATTAATTAGTGGGTGGGGTTTGTAATTCAGGAGTGAGGAATTTCAATAATTCAAAGCGAAATGATGTGAAGCGACCTAAAGCGACACGAAGGCCTCGCGACTAATCTGAACTGGCCTTAACTAGACTTGGATTACTATATAGGGCAGGACTTGGAACATTAGGGCTAGACTTGGATCATTAGGGCAGGGCTTGAATGCAAGTGTGTGTGTGTATGCATCAGGAGTTTCCTCTGTGGTGTATGTGTGTGATGGATGTAGGATGCAGAGGAAGAGAAGGAGAAAAGAGAGTTTGAAATGACATCCATTCTTCGTAGAGATACCTTAAATGAATATTCATGATCATAAAAACTTCTTTGCATATTATATCACTAAATGTTTTTATGTCTGTACTGTAAAAATGTATATTTATACAGTGTACTGAAATTATATATATATATATGTATCTATTTATACAGTGTACTGTAATTATATATACATATATGTATCTATTTATATATACAGTATAGTGTAAAATACAAATATCCCTTTTGACAAAACATTGACAACTATATAGGTACACATGTATCACTACGCAGCAAATAAATGCGCGCCCTCATAATTAACAACCATAACAGAGCTGTGTGTTCCCCTCTATCATCCGCACAGTTGTCTGCCCAGATTCCCTCAGTTTGGCACTCATGGTCTCGGCTGTCTGAAGAGTCAAGGTTGTTTTTCGAGGCCATGCAACTGTCGACATTTTCCGTAAATCTCTCGCCTCAATTAACAATCCCTCTCATCTGGAGCCTTCGAGCATTTCTCGCTATGACAGTAAGCGACCTGATGGGATGGGGCTTCCATCATCCCCTGACAGTAAGCGACCTGATGGGATGGGGCTTCCATCATCCCCTGGAGGAATGGCTGCATTCTCATGTGGGATGCTACTTGTGTGGACTTCTGTGCACTGTAGCCAATAGAGCCAAGTCCGTGAAGGGAAGGGGAAAAATTAAGCTACTACCCATCATTGGGATAGAAACTACTGAAGTGTTTGGTATGGAGAGGCATCTTTTTTTCTTTTTTCTGAGTTGGGGGGGAGGGGGGCGGTAGTTGGGAGGTCATCTAAAAAATGTTAGTGTGATGAACTATTCTGTTGCTGTGGGTTCCAGTCGATCTGGAAGTGATAATTTATAATGTTTGTGCTGTTGTATCTAGGTTGACATAATACTAATATCTAATGAATAAGGGAGTGAGATGGGGTTAAAAGTTCTGCAAGCCTCTTGCTGTCTTGAAAGCTGTGCTACTACTCAAAATGATGTTCCAGAAACTGATACATCATCATGGAGCTGCAATTATAAACATGTTGAAACCAGCTGCTGCTAAAACCTTATGACGAGACTATGCACTGAAAGTATTTGTACCATCTATTCAAGGCTGCCTCCAAAGGAGTTGACATAGTACAGTAACAGTATACTTAAATAATAACCAGCTTGAAATCGCTCACAAGAAAGACGCGAGGGAAGGGTATTAGATTAGGGTTGCAGCTTAGCATGTGGACGAAAATAAGTCGGAGCTTTTTGACATTTTGGCAAAATATGGCAGAACAGATAAGTTCAGATAGTTTCTATGCATGGATCTGCTGTGGTGTGTAATCGCCCCCAAGACACAAGCAAGCTAGCTCCATGCAACCATGAAGAAGCCGACACGTATGCTCCTTCATACAGCTGATGCTCTGAGCAAGGGTTTTAACAAAATTACCCTGCACACAGATATAGTTGTTTTAGCTGTCGTGTGTTTCCAAACTTGAAATTAAGGAGCTGTGGGTAGCATTTGGGACAGGTAGGAATTTCAGTTACATCCCAGCCCATGCAATTGCTATATTCCTGGGTCCTGAGAAATCAAAACCCCTTCCCATGTTCCATGCATATACCGGTTGTGACACTCTATCTTCATTTGCACACAGGGGTAAGAGGACAGCGTGGGATATATGGAAAGCATACAATGAAGCTACGGACGCTTTTCTGGCACTCTTTGCTGCACCATAGAATGTCCCAGATGAAACCTTTGCCATCTTGGAGCGCTTCACAGTTCTGCTATACAACCAAACTAGCAGTCTAGAAGATAAGCTCAGCATGAGCTTTTTGTCAAGAAGGGAAGAGGGATGGAAGAACTTACCCCCATAAAAGATGCTCTACAACAACACAGCAAAAGAGCTGTCTATCAAGGTGGACATATCTGGGGTCAATTGCTGATGGTAGCTCCCTACATTCCATCTCCAGCAGATTGGGTTGGACCAACCCAAATGAATGGCAGCCACTTTGGACAACACTTCCTCAGGCAAGCAAATCATCACTTGAACTCAGCTGTCAAAAAGGCTGCAGAGCTACATGCAAATGTATGAAAGCAGCTTTGAAGTGCACGGCTCTGTGCCATTGTGGTGGGGGCTGTGACGATTAGCAATCAGTGATCCTGTTTGTTACATATTTCAATAAAACTAATCGAAAAATGTATTTTACCCAAAATATGATGGCTTTATCATAAAGCTTGGCCATTAAAACATGGGTATAGATACCATATTTTTAATCCTATCATAAAGATACTGAAGAAGAAAGTGTTTTTCAATAATGGTGGAAACAAAATGGCCGCCAAGAGGGCACAGGACATTTTAGCACATCTGAATATCTTCACAAAAATATAGATAGATGTGTGCCAATTTTCATACTTTTATGACAAAAGTTGCACAGATTGGACTATATACCCTGCTTGTGTCGCTAGAAGGTGTCTAGTAATAATTGTTTAATGATGGGATGACTTCCTATGTCTGGTCAAGGACTGAAGGGGTGGAAGAGTCTTTGAAATGAAGTTCATCCACCTTACAGTGGTAAAGTGGAAGGTCCACAGATGCTGTCCGGGCTTATAGGCCTAAGAAGCCAGAAGCAATGTCTGCTGTGTGATATGGACCCAAATCGTGATGTTTTCTATCATGTTTTAAACAGCCATCATAGAGGACCTAGATTTCCATTACTAGCTAAAGCAAGACATGTCCTAGACGTAGTGTCCAGTTCACCAGGAGCCAGCACAGAGCTGGTCAAGTCCATGCATAGAGTGTGCAGTTCACCAGGAGCCAGCACAGAGCTGGTCAAGTCCATGCATAGAGTGTCCAGTTCACCAGGAGCCAGCACAGAGCTGGTCAAGTCCATGCATAGCAGTGTGCAGTTCACCAGGAGCCAGCACAGAGCTGGTCAAGTCCATGCATAGCAGTGTGCAGTTCACCAGGAGCCAGCACAGAGCTGGTCAAGTCCATGCACAGCAGTGTGCAGTTCATCAGGAGCCAGCACAGAGCTGGTCTAGTCCATGCATAGAGTGTCCAGTTCACCAGGAGCCAGCACAGAGCTGGTCAAGTCCATGCATAGCAGTGTGCAGTTCACCAGGAGCCAGCACAGAGCTGGTCAAGTCCATGCATAGAGTGTGCAGTTCACCAGGAGCCAGCACAGAGCTGGTCAAGTCCATGCATAGAGTGTCCAGTTCACCAGGAGCCAGCACAGAGCTGGTCAAGTCCATGCATAGCAGTGTGCAGTTCACCAGGAGCCAGCACAGAGCTGGTCAAGTCCATGCATAGCAGTGTGCAGTTCACCAGGAGCCAGCACAGAGCTGGTCAAGTCCATGCATAGAGTGTCCAGTTCACCAGGAGCCAGCACAGAGCTGGTCAAGTCCATGCATAGAGTGTCCAGTTCACCAGGAGCCAGCACAGAGCTGGTCAAGTCCATGCACAGCAGTGTGCAGTTCATCAGGAGCCAGCACAGAGCTGGTCAGGTCCATGCATAGAGTGTCCAGTTTACCAGGAGCCAGCACAGAGCTGGTCAAGTCCATGCATAGCAGTGTGCAGTTCACCAGGAGCCAGCACAGAGCTGGTCAAGTCCATGCATAGCAGTGTGCAGTTCACCAGGAGCCAGCACAGAGCTGGTCAAGTCCATGCATAGCAGTGTGCAGTTTACCAGGAGCCAGTACAGAGCTGGTCAAGTCCATGCACAGCAGTGTGCAGTTCACCAGGAGCCAGCACAGAGCTGGTCAAGTCCATGCCGCATAGAGTGTGTGCAGTTTACCAGGAGCCAGCACAGAGCTGGTCAAGTCCATGCATAGAGAGTGCAGTTCACCATGAGGGAGCACAGAGCTGGTCAGGTCCATGCATAGAGTGTCCAGTTTACCAGGAGCCAGCACAGAGCTGGTCAAGTCCATGCACAGAGTGTGCAGTTCACCAGGAGCCAGCACAGAGCTGGTCAAGTCCATGCATAGAGTGTCCAGTTCACCAGGAGCCAGCACAGAGCTGGTCAAGTCCAGGAGCCAGCACAGAGCTGGTCAAGTCCATGCATAGAGTGTCCAGTTCACCAGGAGCCAGCACAGAGCTGGTCAAGTCCAGGAGCCAGTACAGAGCTGGTCAAGTCCATGCATAGAGTGTGCAGTTCACCAGGAGCCAGCACAGAGCTGGTCAAGTCCATGCATAGAGTGTGCAGTTCACCAGGAGCCAGCACAGAGCTGGTCAAGTCCATGCATAGAGTGTGCAGTTCACCAGGAGCCAGCACAGAGCTGGTCAAGTCCATGCATAGAGTGTGCAGTTCACCATGAGGGAGCACAGAGCTGGTCAAGTCCATGCATAGAGTGTGCAGTTCACCAGGAGCCAGCACAGAGCTGGTCAAGTCCGTGCATAGAGTGTGCAGTTCACCAGGAGCCAGCACAGAGCTGGTCAAGTCCGTGCATAGAGTGTGCAGTTCACCAGGAGCCAGCACAGAGCTGGTCAAGTCCATGCATAGAGTGTGCAGTTTACCATGAGGGAGCATACAACTTACAATTATCCAATTTCTATCTACAAGATTTGTTTGTATGTAGTTTCTCTCCCTTCGTTCTTTTCATTGCTTTTGGGTGGATTTTTGAAGTAATTATGTCCTGTCCCAGCAGCTGTAAGCAATGCTACCATCCATTACCTGTTGTATTGGGAGGGTGGGTTGGGAATGTGTTTTTATTTTATTTTAATTTAACCATTATCAAGTGATTCTTGTGTTTATGGAATTCTGCTTCTGGGTGGTCATTAGTAAAGCTGATGAGTACAGGTGATCTGCAGCTGGAGATAAGATTGTATAGTGCCATTATATTCACTCAATTATTCTCTTATTGTCAATTATTCTCAAGATTATTATCATTAATAATGCAACATGTATTAAGAATCATGGTTCTGATAGTTATATTGTAGCATAAGTGAAGCTTGTACATAATCTTCCAAAGAAACCATTTGTTGCTCACTAAAAAAATTAGCTAGCAGAGAAAACGCTCTCTCTGCTGCAGCAGATGATGGTTGAAGAACCAAAACAGATGTACACTGTTGGACTACAGGGGAAGTTCAGATTTGTGTCTTCTCCACCATAGAAGCTTGTCAATATCTGCTGATAATCCATTGGCTTTAGCCATATAAAGAGCTAACTCGCTCTTCAACCCATGATAGTGTTAGTATCAGGAAAAGAAATGACATGGAGATTTTTTATGTCATTGCTGGTAGGTTTAACTCGTTCATTTTGGTAGGATCAAAGTAGCGAATATACTGAAAGACCGAAACTGCTTCTTTCAGGTCACTTCCAATTTTTTTGTGGAAATAAATCATATGCAGGTGGCACATGCTTTAGCATAGTCAATTAGCTGCTGTAGCTGATTATTGTTGTTGGATAACTTGCTTGCAACTGCATTTGTATTAGGATAATGCATTGTTGAAGTAGCAGCCTGAAGCATGCTAAGTTCCTCAAAAGCAGTAAAGGCAAGTGGCCCATCCCCTTCTAGTCGATATGTAGCTTTAACAAATGCTTCTCCCACATCAATGGTAATAGCTAGATCAATTTGTAATTTTCGATATTTGGCAGCTTCAGAAAGTATTTCTTGAAGCCTAATCTTTGAGGGTGGAAGGTCTTTGAGGGTGGAAGGTCATCACTATCAAGAAATGAAGGTACATCCCCAAATGTGTCATGAAGATGTTTAATACCCTCCCACTTAGACCACCAGCGAGTGACAGAGTAGGAAGGAAGTGAGAGACCTGTTTTAGCCATGCCAGTTTGGTTTTGGGGCTCCTTGAAAAAAGGCCAATCCAGCCTTTCATAAACACATTCAGTATATTGGCATTCTCATGTGTTCCCCAACATGATCAAGAGTGTGAGCAAAACATCCAATATCGAGTAAACAATGCTCAAGGTGCAAACTGCAGTGCTGTTGACAGATGCACTGTCATGCATGCAAGCTAACAGCATGTTTGGTGCTATACCTAGCTCAGTAGATAAGCATACAATCAACTGATGAGCAAGTTCCTCTCCAGTTAGGCTCTTTGCTAGGAGCGTAAGTCTAACCACAAGCTGCTTTTTGTTAAACTGCTGATCAACAAAACGTAGTAGAATTACCAATGCCTCACAAACATGAGTAGTTCCATCAAAAATCACTGATACTTGCTTAGCGTTGATTTGGGCTTTTACACTAACCAATTCTTGATGATGAATAAATGGTATATACCCGCTGACATAGAATCTGGGTGCTGGTGAGTCGAAATGCAGTTTCTTCGAAAAACTCATGAAAGCAGTGATAGGTACATCTGCCTTCATTAAAGGCTATTACTACTTAAATCCGAAAAATGCGAACAGATTCAGGAAGGGTTTCTCCAACTGGATGGGCATCTTTACTATAGCTTTTAAGCATGTCAGCTATGTTTCTTTCTCTCTTAACTTTTGTTGCCAAACGTTTTTCCCCAGTATCATGCTTTGACGTTTACATAATACCCTTTTTTTTGAGTGAAAGAGTCTCCCTGCATGCATTACAAAATAATTTCCCCAAAGTTACACACAAACATTCCTTGGGGAATTCTTTTACTCTCTGTGATGGGTTGATAGAGTTTGGCTGAGCGGCTACAGCTCCTTTCCCGGTTTTTCCCTTTTGGAGGATTTGCTGTAATCTTCCTCTTTCTTGACAAATCAGAAGCTTTGGGGCACTTATTAAAAGACTAGTAGTAGTTATACTCACTTCTTCCTGAACAATAGTTTATTCTGATTCAGAGTTGGAGGCCAAGTCAGCTGCCATCTTTCACTCAGATTCAGAATACACAAGAGGTGGCCTTCATGTGATTCTCATGTGCATGGCAAGCAGGTGCCTGTGGTTTGTCAACTTATTCACATGTGCAATATGTGGTCTGTCAACTTTCATTATGTGCAATACCTACGTGGGTCTATCAAAATCTGACGCTAGTCAATTATCACAGATGCTATCCTTATTCCTTGTGTGTTGTATTGTTAGACCCTGTAAGATTCTCAAAATGTTCCCTATTATTCCAGTATTATTCTTGGATTCTTAAGCATACCTATTATTCTCAAAAATTATGCTAGTGTTGTATAAGATTAAGCTCTTTTATCTGGCCTGTGCTCCTATGAAATCCATTACCTTGTGGTCCAGTCCTTAAAAAAACCCTTTCAGCTTGTGTCCTGCAAGCAGTGGATCCCCATGCAACCCTTTACACGAACTAATGTCGCTTGCACACATTAAACTTAGTCACATCTAAGTTTTATGACCCTTTACCATAGAACATATCTAGACCTATAGAAACTAGTCATTTTTGGCTAAGCACTTTGCAGTCCTTTCAGCCAGCTGACATTACATCATTATCTCTCAATGAACTCTCAGTTGGCATAATAACATTAAAATCACCTTCTCAATAATCCACTTCAAATTTTATTCACTAGAGGTTTTGACTAGATGCTCTAGTTCATATTCCTGATGAAGACTAGAGGTATCTAGTTGAAATGTCGAGTGAATAGATTATTGAGAAGCTGATTTTAATCATGATCTCATTATAAATAATCTCTCCACTTGAGCTACTGTCAACAAACCACTGCCATAAGAAGGGAGACAGAGTGTGAATATGTGATTGCAAATTGAAAGACAGTAATGGAGCACAACAAGATGCGACCATGTGTTTTGAAATCACACACTGGAATGTACCAAAGAAATAGAAGACATCTGGTGGTATTGATTCCATCACAAGATGGGGGAAACCCTCTACAACAGACAGAAGACACACTGCCCAGAATGCTAGTGATCTTCAACCACCTGCTTCCCTCAAGAAGCAAGCCAGTTTTCTCCCTCTCAAAGTAGGCTGACAGCGAGTCAAACTCCCAGCGGTTGAGTTTACAAGTAAGAAGAGGCAACTTCATTTGCAAGAAGGGAGATGTACTGTACTGTACTTAGTGACCGAGTCCACTGCTGACCAGGTATCTGTAGATCATTACAGTTATGTTAGCTCTATATATTCATGTTACCCATAGAAAGTCATTGCCCGTCTTTTTAATGTACTGTGCACGAGAGTGCAATTGTTGACTAGCCAGCTCACCAGTGATATCACATAAACTTCTGAGGAAATCACTTCATGGTGGTAAAATGTGCAGCTGCCAGCACCCTAGGCTTCTCTGTCATGGTGCACACATGTGTATGGTTCACTTCCAGAGTGAGTGAGTGAGAGGCTTCTCTGTCATGGTGCACACATGTGTATCACTTCCAGAGTGGAAGTGTTTTTTGGGGGTCAAAATCGGCTGAAAGATACCGTTTGAAATAAGAAGCTGCAAAGTGAGTTTTAGCTGAGATACATGTATATGTACAATTTTATGGCCGCCATTTTAAGGAGTGCTACCGCATCCCCAATCATATCCAGCTGAGTACATAGTGGCAAAGAGTAAGGCCTGGTCTGTAATGTTTTATTCAAAAAGGCAATGTGTGTTGTGGGCAATGTGGATTTAAAAAAATAGAGTATAAATTATTTATTTAATTACCCATTTTTTAAAATTACCCAGTAATATGCGTCCTTTATCCTTAGCTATATTATTACATGCAAAAATAAAAAGAACAAAGATAATTATCTCTCAACGAGTCTTTCTCAATAATCAACTTAAATTTACTCACTTCATCAGCTAGAGTATCTAGCCGAAATGCTGAGCGAGTTAAGTTTAAGCCGATTATAAAGCAAGATAATGATATTCATATGTTGTGGTCAAAGCATGATCACAAAAGGGTAACCACAATGTACAATAATACTACCCCATAACATGGTTGCTAGTGTTTGCCGACTTGTACATGTTTAACTGAAGCTCGTTCAACAGAGTTCAGCTAACTGAAGCTCGTTCAACAGAGTTCAAGTCGCTGCAAACTATGCTTGTAATAATGACGATCATTACCATAAGCGCACTGAAACGATGATTGTGATATTGACGACCATTACCACATTGTGTCATCAGTCTTCAACTTCACTTAATAACAATTATCATGTGACGTACAATGATTGAAAGCACATCTGAGGAGATTAAGACTATATACATGATCAGTGTTACAATTATTGTTCATGGAACAAGAATGGAAGATGGCGTTTGTAAGGTCCGTGGCTAAACACCTGAGATGATGACCAGTGGATTAGCACACACAAGGAACAAATTACAAAGACAAACATGAAGCAATGGATTGTGAACATATTAGATTTCCTGTAGGTCTAGGGCAGAGTTGTGAGAGATATGACCTCTCGGCTGCCAAGCTCTGGCATTTCAGACATAGAAGGACTCAATGCAGTCCAAGTATTTCAAGGTGATGATGGAACGCTTCAATTTCAGAGTAGGGGCTGTGGAATACAATAGCAGTTGTGCAGTATCACATATTAGGTCATGAATCTAATTGATTATCCTCTATGGTATAGATGCAAGCACACACTAAACACTCAACAATAAATATTACTGAGTTATAGATTTCCTGTGGAAACTAAAGGGAACCAAGCTAAATGGCTGACTTCTTTAACCTTGAGTCCATGGCTCAGAGCGCATCTGATGACACCTGCTGCAAGGAGCCCAAGTGGCTACAGAGAAGCTAGTAATATGTGATATAAGATGCTTGCCATCCATTATTAGTCTCAACCAACCAGCGAATGATGCCAGCAAGCATGACAATTGTCTGACCAAATCAATGGGCTTTGTTATTGGGCTAGTTATCAGTGTGGTTTGGGTCCTATCCAGGCCACTGGTGATTTATACACGCTGGCACAACCCACACCAAGGACTCTAACAGTTCTGAATTGTGTAGGGCAGTGTTCGAGTCATGGCATATCGATAGTCACCAAACACTGTAAAAGCTCCCTTAATGTGTCATATTCTCTACTATATATTCTGTCATTCTCATCTATTCAATACTTCACATACCCTCCAACTGTCCCGGAAGACGGTCTGGATTTGCACTTGATAAAATGTGTCCCCCGCACAGATTTGGTGTTTGTCCTAGAAATGCTGGATTAGTAATTGTTTGTACAATTTCCAACTGGCTATAGCACTGTGAGAAAGGCTCCTCCTTAGCAGCTGCCAATTTACAACTGGCTACAGCACTGTGAGACTAAAGGCTCCTCCTTAGCAGCTGCTATACCTGGCCCCTACACAAGTGAAGTCAGCGCTTCACTTCACAACTGAGAGGAGCTGCTACCTGACAGTCAGAGCTGCTGCTAGTTTACCTTGGCCCCCTCTCTCTCTCTCTCTGTTAAGGCTGAGCCTGAGGAATTAGTACCACCTCCACGCAAGAAGTCAAAGAGGCAGTGTCACTTTACCTCTACATGGGTAAAAGAATTCCAAGGAATAGTAAAGAGTTATAGAGGTAATAGCCTGTTAGAACTTATATTGACTGTACTAATGTAGATCAATTATATTTGTTATGACTTTATAGGTGACACATTTGCACACTGCTCCTTGTGCTCTTCCGATTTTAGTGTTTCCCATGGGGGGAGAAATGATGTGACTACCCATATTACAGGGAAACATCACAAGGAAATGGCAATGGCTGCTACTACATCCCAATCAGTTTATTTTTTAGACCACAAGCACGAAAGAATGTTACTGAGGCTGAGACGAGGTGGGCATTGTTTGTGGCTAAACACAACATATCTTTCCAAACTAGTGATCATGCCACTAAGCTGTTCAAAGTTAATTATTCGGATTCGGATATTGCCAAATTTTTTGCATGTGGGCATACCAAAACAGCAGCCATTGTAACAGAGGCTCTTGCACCTCACTATAAAAAGTCTATGACAGAGAATATGACCAATAAACCGTTTTCCATCATGCTGATGAATCAAATGACCACACTGATAAGTCGTGTATCATTCTCATACGAATCTTTGACACTGAAGAGAAGAACGTGTGTACGAGGTTCCTGGATATGCCAGTGGTCAACATTGGTACTGCAAGAAACATTTTCCAGGCTCTTACAGAATCTTTGAAAAAGAATGGTTTGGATATCAACAAGGCCCTAGCTTTCATGTCTGACACTGCCAATGTCATGAAAGGTGCGAGATCTGGAGTACAAAAGCTCATAAAAAATGAGATGCCTCATCTCTATGATGTTGGTTGCATTTGCCACTTGGCTGATCTCACTATCAAAGCTGGCTTACAGACACATTACCAGTGAATATAGACCAGCTATTTGTTGATGTTTTTATCATAGCAGCAAGAGAGGTCAGCTTTTTGTTGACCATTGGTGCTCTCTTTTTTATTTTGATTCTGAATCTAAGGCTATCTTAAAGCATTGTCGCACACGATGGCTAAGTCTGCTTCGTGTGCATAGATATCTCAATCAGCTTGAAGGTTTGATATCTTACTTCCTATCCTGTGATGAACAGACTGAAAAAGTAATTAGCATCACTCGTAGGCTACAGAATCCTCTCACCAAGCTTTATTCTTCAATTCTTAGCTTTCATCTTGTCTTCAATGGATCGTTTTAATAAACAATTCCAGAAGTCAACAGAAAATACTACCTGCGAACTTTATGAAGAGCTAGTCGACTTGTAAAGCTGTATGCAAAAAAAATTGTTGACGGTTGAAACTATTCTTGCTGCTGGTGACAACCTTAGACTTCTCAAGTTTGATGAAGAGTGTCAGGTTTCAGATGAGAGTCTAGGAATAGGTACTGAAACTTGGGGTTGTCTTGCAGCATTTGAAGAAGAGAGAGATCCAAAGCCATTCTTTACGGCAGTACGCAACTTCTACCTGGCAACCATTGCAAAAATGGTAAAGAAGTTTCCTTTTGGGGATCCCCTCGTAAAGAATTTAGGTGTTCTTCAGCCAGAGAAAACATCCACTTATTCAACAGCTACTGTCTTGAATTTGGTGAGACGATTTCCGCAGATCGGTTTATCTGATTCTGAATCACTTGACCGCATTGAAGAGGAATTTAATTTCCCCAGCTGACATTCCCAAACCTGATACATACCACATCACCAAAACTGAAGAAAAGCCTTGTGCTGGCTCTTTTTGGGCCAGATCAAACTTTGGCTGGGGAGTTAAGGTTTAGTTACTTGTTCCGTCTCATGGCTGGGCTGTTGACTATACCCTGCTCCAATGCTGATGCAGAGAGGGGCTTTTCTATACTCAGAAAAGTCTACACGGACCAGAGATCCTGTCTAAACCAGGATACCATTGTTTCCTTAAATGTCAGTCAAGTTTAACAGCAATTCTCATTCTTGTTGTTTTGATGCTAAACTTTCAGATGAACTCCAAAATGTAAACAAGCCACAACCATTTCTATGCAAAAATGATTTTCTATGCAAAAATGATACTCTTCATAACAATTCTTCATAACAATTTAATTATGGTGGGTGTGGTCAATGTCCCGGATTTCAATTTTGAAAAGTTGGAGGGTCCGACTTCATTTCTTTAAAACACATCAATGCATCAATGCAATGTAGTCCTGTGTGTGCTCAGTCAATGATGCTGGACAAGATGGCAGCTGCTGGAGCTTCCTTCTCTCTCCAGCTATTGTTAGAGACTAGTCCTGTGTGTGCTCAGTGAATGATGCTGGACAAGATGGCAGCTGCTGGAGCTTCCTTCTCTCTCCAGCTATTGTTAGAGACTATGTATCAACATGGTAGCAACACAAGATGGCAGCTGCTGGAGCTTCCTTCTCTCTCCAGCTATTGTTAGAGGCTATGTATCAACATGGCAGAAATACAAGATAGCAGCTGCTGGAGCTTCCTTCTCTCTCCAGCTATTGTATCAACATGGTAGCAACACAAGATGGCAGCTGCTGGAGCTTCCTTCTCTCTCCAGCTATTGTTAGAGGCTATGTATCAACATGGTAGCAACACAAGATGGCAGCTGCTGGAGCTACCTTCTCTCTCCAGCTATTGTAGGCTATGTATCAACATGGCAGCAACACAAGATGGCAGCTGCTGGAGCTTCCTTCTCTCTCCAGCTATTGTTAAACACTATGTATCACCATGGTAATCAATGCTAGCAGAGGAGCCTCACTAACTTTTCATGGCCTTCTAGATTCTCTTTTTTATCTACTTCTTTTGAGGGGTGGGGAGAGTATTAGTGGCTACAGTGAAGAATATTCTCATATCGACCTAGTCCCCAGTCAAAGCTGGCTCTAGCTGTAAGTCCCAGAGCTTGTGTGCTGCCACACAGAATATTCCCATAGCAACCTGTTCCCTGGTCAAGGTTGATTCTAGCTAGAAGGAATATTCCCATAGCAACCTGTTCCCTGATCAAGGTTGATTCTAGCTAGAAGGAATATTCCCATAGCAACCTGTTCCCTGGTCAAGTTGCTATGGGAATATTCCTTCTAGCTAGAATCAACCTTGACCAGGGAACAGGTTGCTATGGGAATATTCCTTCCAGCTAGAATCAACCCTGTTCCCTGGTCAAGGTTGATTCTAGCTAGAAGGAATATTCCCATAGCAACCTGTTCCCTGGTCAAGGTTGATTCTAGCTAGAAGGAATATTCCCATAGCAACCTGTTCCCTGGTCAAGGTTGATTCTAGCTAGAATGAATATTCCCATAGCAACCTGTTCCCTGGTCAAGGTTGATTCTAGCTAGAAGGAATATTCCCATAGCAACCTGTTCCCTGGTCAAGGTTGATTCTAGCTAGAAGGAATATTCCCATAGCAACCTGGTCCCCGGCCAAGGTTGATTCTAGCTAGAAGGAATATTCCCATAGCAACCTGTTCCCTGGTCAAGGTTGATTCTAGCTAGAAGGAATATTCCCATAGCAACCTGTTCCCTGGTCAAGGTTGATTCTAGCTAGAAGGAATATTCCCATAGCAACCTGTTCCCTGGTCAAGGTTGATTCTAGCTAGAAGGAATATTCTCATAGCAACCTGTTCCCTGGTCAAGGTTGATTCTAGCTAGAAGGAATATTCCCATAGCAACCTGTTCCCTGGTCAAGGTTGATTCTAGCTAGAAGGAATATTCCCATAGCAACCTGTTCCCTGGTCAAGGTTGATTCTAGCTAGAAGGAATATTCCCATAGCAACCTGTTCCCTGGTCAAGGTTGATTCTAGCTAGAAGGAATATTCCCATAGCAACCTGGTCCCTGGTCAAGGTTGATTCTAGCTAGAAGGAATATTCCCATAGCAACCTGTTCCCTGGTCAAGGTTGATTCTAGCTAGAAGGAATATTCCCATAGCAACCTGTTCCCTGGTCAAGGTTGATTCTAGCTAGAAGGAATGTTCCCATAGCAACCTGGTCCCTGGTCAAGGTTGATTCTAGCTAGAAGGAATATTCCCATAGCAACCTGTTCCCTGGTCAAGGTTGATTCTAGCTAGAAGGAATATTCCCATAGCAACCTGTTCCCTGGTCAAGGTTGATTCTAGCTAGAAGGAATATTCCCATAGCAACCTGGTCCCCGGTCAAGGTTGATTCTAGCTAGAAGGAATATTCCCATAGCAACCTGTTCCCTGGTCAAGGCTGGCTCTAGCTAGAGGAATATTCCCATAGCAACCTGGTCCCTGGTCAAGGTTGATTCTAGCTAGAAGGAATATTCCCATAGCAACCTGTTCCCTGGTCAAGGTTGATTCTAGCTAGAAGGAATATTCCCATAGCAACCTGTTCCCTGGTCAAGGCTGGCTCTAGCTAGAGGAATATTCCCATAGCAACCTGGTCCCTGGTCAAGGTTGATTCTAGCTAGAAGGAATATTCCCATAGCAACCTGTTCCATGGTCAAGGTTGATTCTAGCTAGAAGGAATATTCCCATAGCAACCTGTTCCCTGGTCAAGGCTGGCTCTAGCTAGAGGAATATTCCCATAGCAACCTGGTCCCTGGTCAAGGTTGATTCTAGCTAGAAGGAATATTCCCATAGCAACCTGTTCCCTGGTCAAGGCTGATTCTAGCTAGAAGGAATATTCCCATAGCAACCTGTTCCCTGGTCAAGGTTGATTCTAGCTAGAAGGAATATTCCCATAGCAACCTGTTCCCTGGTCAAGGTTGATTCTAGCTAGAAGGAATATTTCCATAGCAACCTGTTCCCTGGTCAAGGTTGATTCTAGCTAGAAGGAATATTCCCATAGCAACCTGTTCCCTGGTCAAGGCTGATTCTAGCTAGAAGGAATATTCCCATAGCAACCTGTTCCCTGGTCAAGGCTGGCTCTAGCTAGAGGAATATTCCCATAGCAACCTGGTCCCTGGTCAAGGTTGATTCTAGCTAGAAGGAATATTCCCATAGCAACCTGTTCCCTGGTCAAGGTTGATTCTAGCTAGAAGGAATATTTCCATAGCAACCTGTTCCCTGGTCAAGGTTGATTCTAGGTAGAAGGAATATTCCCATAGCAACCTGTTCCCTGGTCAAGGCTGGCTCTAGCTGTAAGTCCCAGAGATTGTGTGCTGCCTCAGAGACAATGACGACATTGTTCCAAACACACAGACTTTCTATTCTTGCATCAGGGGATTGTATGTGTAAGGTCAACAATAGTTTTCTCATGCATAATAGGTGTTTCTTTTGATACATTGCATTATTTATACATAATACTTACTTAGTTCACCACCTGCCACAGAGAAGTCTCTTTCTAAGATGGACCACTTTGCAATCTTGGGAGGGAGGGAAGGAAGGAGAGAGGGAAGGAGGGAGGGAAGGAGGAAGGGAAGGAGGGAGGGAAGGAGGGAGGGAAGGAGGGAGGGAGAGAAGGAGGGAAGGAGGGAGGGAAGGAGGGAGGGAAGGAGGGAGGGAAGGAAGGAGGGAGGAAGGGAAGGAGGGAGGGAAGGAGGGAGGGAAGGAGGGAGGGAGGGAGGGAAGGAGGGAAGGAGGGAGGGAAGGAGGGAGGGAGGGAGGGAAGGAGGGAGGGAGGGAGGGAAGGAGGGAGGGAAGGAGGGAGAGAGGGAAGGAGGGAGGGAAGGAGGGAGGGAGGGAAGGAGGGAGGGAAGGAGGGAGGGAAGGAGGGAGGGAAGGAGGGAGGGAAGGAGGGAGGAAGAGGAGGGGGGAGGAAAAGAATAACTTTTATTCACAGCTGTGCACAGCATTTTACAAACAAGTGTACTCTTTTACAGTATTTCATACGGGGGGGGGGGGGGGGCTCAGTTTGTGGGGAGGGGGTCACCTACAACTTGTGCTTCTTTCAAGCCAACTATGCTTCAAAGGAGGAGAGAGTTCTGTAGCGGAATTTTAGCTTTTTTCTGAGGTAATGCAACTTTTGGCTGAAATTGTCAAGATTGAGTGTAGTAGTAAGATGAGTGTAGTAGTAAGTTGACAAGGCTGAGCAAAACTACTCTATGGTGGACATAGCTGCATGAGGGGAGAACCCTGAATTAAATAATAATAATAATAATAATAATGTGGAATGGTCCATGGCCTCTCAGTATGAAACACTGTTTTATGTTGCAACCAGATCACATCATGCTTTTCAGCTTCAATATAATATTCATATTATTATATACATAATATATTATATATACATATATTATACATATATACACACTTATATATATATTATATACACACATATATATATTATATACACACATTATACATACACACATATATATGTAACATTATATTCACACACACATCTCAAGTCCATGACTGTGTGGCTAATTCATATAAAGTTCCTGTTAACACTTCAAGAATATGCACGACTTCTCCGACTACTAACCTTTTGCACTTTTGAATGAGCTTTTTTGTTGACTGCATCAATCCCTCTCTGGATCATCTTCAGTACCTTGTGGTCCCCGCCCGCTTCCAAAATGTCCTCCACATTCACCGCTAAGCTGTCCACTTGCCGACATTCCTCCAAGGCCATGGGGGACAGCTCATTGGTTGGCAAGCCTGTGGCTTCGTCGTGCCTTACTTTGAGTGAGAGGAGACAGGACAGGTACTTCTGCTGGTCACCCACGACCATTGCATTGCTGATGATGGGAAGTACCTGCTTGATTAGGTTCTCTATGGGCACCGGGGCAACCTTCTCCCCGCTGGCCGTTATCAAGAGTTCTTTCTTCCTGCCAGTGATGTACAGGAACCCGTCCTATGGGTGCAAGGGACTCGGTTAATGTAATAATGAAGATCAGTATCATAGCATGTGATATTGAAATGTCTGCCTTGATTTGTACCTTCCTCTCACTACCACACACACCTTACTGATGTAGCCCAGGTCACCTGACCTGAGGAAGCCGTCGCTTGTAAAGACATCTCTGGTTAGCTCCGGTAAACCATTATATCCCATAAACAAGTGCCTGCCATGAATCAACACCTGTGGTGGGGACATTGAAGTCACGTGACATGCACATGAGATGAAGGAAGGGCTTATTAATAGACGTATGCAAAAAAAAAAGTTTGCAAAATTGGGTTTGTCTGTGAAGTTAGTAGCTGACAGAACTTTTTAATAATCGTCATCAAATCGTCGGCACACACCTCTCCTTGTCCCTCCTCGTCAGGTTGGTCGATGCGTATGGTTGCGCCGTCAAAGGGAATGCCCACAGAGCAATAGCGCACATGGTCTACAGTAGTGACCGTGGTCGGCCCTGGATACACAACAGCAAAGACATGAGTTCATGACGTTGATCTATCACAGAATCTGCTTGCTAAGCCAGCGGCTTCTAGCATCAGTCAGCAAGAAAATGGCCACTTAATATCGAGCCACTGCTCTACACCTGTGCACAGCTGCACTCACTTCTTGTATGATCCTGGAGCCGGTTCTACACGGACATGACAACTACTTCTCTCTGATCACCAGCAATGGAAGAAACACTGATCTTCAAGCAGGAGACAGTCACAACCAAATGTAAGGTAAAATCATACCTGAAAAGCATGGTCTACCATTTAAAGAAGTACCATATCATTCACGCTGTGCTCCTGATTTAAATAGAATGTAGCCAGAGCAGTAGCTTTTTTCCCTTCTTTTGTTTTGCCGTATGCTTATCTTTTGTAACTGCATGGAATGTGAAGTGAAATCAACCCTGAACTCCAACTAGTAACTACTTTCCAGCACAAAGTCTTCAATGGCTATAACAACTGTGATGGCAGAGCTGTACAAACACTACAGATCGAGACCAAGAGATTTTTTTTAAAGTGGACTTATGTTCATGTGAAGGTGTTATATAGATAGAGCTGTAACTTTAGCATAGTTATACCTATGCAACTTTCTTTGATATCAAAAGAGAGCACACAGAGAGATCTATCTGTATATCTAGTTCATACAGTGAAGTGTGCAGAATCTATGGAGGTCCAAAGTCGTAGCTACAAGGTTTTGTTGGTGCTTGTATTAAAAAAAATTATTGACCCTCCACCCCTTCAGATGAACATACTCCACCCTTCACATGAACATACTCCACCCCTTCACATGAACATACTCCACCCCTTCACATGAACATACTCCACCCTTCACATGAACATACTCCACCCCTTCACATGAACATACTCCCCCTTCACATGAACATACTCCACCCTTCACATGAACATACTCCACCCTTCACATGAACATACTCCACCCCTTCACATGAACATACTCCACCCCTTCACATGAACATACTCCACCCCTTCAGATGAACATACTCCACCCTTCACATGAACATACTCCACCCCTTCACATGAACATACTCCACCCCTTCACATGAACATACTCCACCCCTTCACATGAACATACTCCACCCCTTCACATGAACATACTCCACCCCTTCACATGAACATACTCCACCCTTCACATGAACATACTCCACCCCTTCACATGAACATACTCCACCCCTTCACATGAACATACTCCACCCCTTCACATGAACATACTCCACCCCTTCACATGAACATACTCCACCCCTTCACATGAACATACTCCACCCCTTCACATGAACATACTCCACCCCTTCACATGAACATACTCCACCCTTCACATGAACATACTCCACCCCTTCACATGAACATACTCCACCCCTTCACATGAACATACTCCACCACTTCACATGAACATAAGTCCACTTAAAAAAAAATCTCTTGGCCTCAATCTGTAGTGTTTGTACAGCTCTGTCCATCACAGTTGTATTAGCCATTCAATTGATGCTGGAAAGTAGTTACTAGTTGGAGTTCAGGGCTGATTTCACTTCACATTCCAACCTGCAGTTCCAAAAGAACATGTATATACGGCAAAACAAAAACTCCCACCAGAAAGCATGTATACCTCACTGGCTACATTTTGGTATAAATCAAGACCACAGCATGAATGTGTGCAAAGATATGGTACAAACTTTAAATGGTGACCACATTCAGGTATGACTTCGCCTAACAAATACAGGCCAGAAGAACCAACAATGAAGTAAGTGCTTAACAAAAACCAGATGCTTAATAAGTCCATACAACCTGATGAAGTGAATGTGATCATGCTCCAATACTAGTACAACTCCGATCAGTGCAGCACTGCCAGAGAAATCCACCTCCAAGTGGAAGTGACTGTCTCCCCTCGAGCCTTTACTACTTTACATTGACAGTGAAGGTTTATAATTAAGGTCTAAACAAGTGCAGTCTACCACCACCTAGCCCTAGCCCTAGACAAATATACATTTTGTGCTTTAGAGGCAATATCATTCATATCCTTATTATCCTGTCACACAGTGTCTCAACCATGCACAAGCAGAATTCATCCTGTGTCATCTCACAGCAGAATTCATCCTGCATTATCACAGTCAACCATGCACAAGCAGAATTCATCCTGTGTCATCCTGCATTATCACAGTCAACCATGCACAAGCAGAATTCATCCTGTGTTATCCTGCATTATCACAGTCAACCATGCACAAGCAGAATTCATCCTGTATCATCTCACAGCAGAATTCATCCTGGTCATCTCACAGCAGAATTCATCCTGTGTTATCACACAGTGTCTCAACCATGCACAAGCAGAAATGAATCCTATTTTCCTTCCATTGCCACATCCATGTATCAGAGTTACACGCACAATCATGGACCAGGATCTGCTCCACCTGTTGACCCTGTCACTATTCTTGCCACTCACCTGTGGTCTCGCTCATGCCGTAGATCTCGTAGAGAGGAAGGTTGATGCTCATGAAGTACGCCAGTGTGTCCTCATTAGTCGGAGCTGCCCCTGTCATCTGGAAGTGGCAGCGATCCAAACCAAGGTTGCGTCGCACTCTCTTGAAGCAGATCAGGTTGGCTAGGGACCAACCAAAAGGAGTGCTCGAATGGCTAGGGGATAGATGAGCATTGTCATGGCAATATTAATTTTTGGACACACAATCATGATGTTAATAGTGTAAAAGCTCGTTGATTGGCAACTGGCAATTGAGCACTAATTAAAATATTGCTTACTGATTATCTACCCAATTATAAGTGAAAATTCTTCTGGATGTGACCAGAAAAGAAGCTAGCCGGACTAAGGAGGAGCTAATGATGGCCTATCAAGTACTCATTGTGATTAACTTCACTCTTTTGAGGTAAACACATCCATGGAACTATTGGACATCCTTCCCGGGTGAAATGTTCCCTTAACCAAAGGACAGGAACCTTCTCCATGAGCCAAATGTAAATTTTGGACAAGTCCAGATTTGAACTGTGAAAGTGTTCTTAGAACTCCATAGGCAATGGAGGAGGAGTTACCTGCGAAGTAACATGTTTGAAGACTGGGAAAGAAAGGATCCTGCAACTATTATTCACAGGCAGAAAGAAGCTTGGCAAGAAGATAATAGGTGTAGTTATAATAGAATGTCTTGTCTAGAGCTACTAAATATGTTTCATGTTTTGTAAAATATGTTGCCTTGGTGATCCTGAATCTGATGCACATGTGCAGAACTGCAGCAATAGTGAGATCAACACTTCATAGTGGGATACGATATAGGCTTAACAAAGAGGCTTTATAGAGGAGAGCAGAGGCTTTATAGAGGAGAGCAACATTTAACAGATTAACAAAGAGGCTTTATAGAGGAGAGCAACATTTAACAGCTTAACAAAGAGGCTTTATAGAGGAGAGCAACATTTAACAGCTAAACAAAGAGGCTTTATAGGAGAGCAACATTTAACAGCTAAACAAAGAGGCTTTATAGAGGAGAGCAACATTATTTTAACAGCTAGTCGGGTGATAAACAAGATAGCAAGTGGTAGAGTTTGTCTCGGCACCAAAGTACTGACTCATAGTGTATTGTAAGCATCTACATATACACACCCACCCACACAGACTAGGAAAGTCATAATCATTCCCTGACAACTGCTGGAGCACATACACTTACATGCATGCACGTGCTAATGTGCTCGTGGAAAAAGCAACAACACTGTCTAGATTTGTGTAGAAAGAGAGCAGGAAACTGCCCTAGCCCTAGCCCTACCCCCAGCCCTAGCCCTAGTCCTAGTCCTAAGCTGTACGACAACACTAGGAGAAAGCAAGAACTCCATGAGCAGTGTCAGCATCGACACAAGTTGAGAGAAAATGGACTTGCGAAAAGCATAGCAGGTAGGCTATGAGACACAAGTGAGATGTCAGGAGAGAGCATACATACATACATACATACATACATACATACATAATATATATATATACTGTAAAAGCTCCAATTATGCATCATTCTAATTATGTGTCATTCTAATTATGCGTCGAAAATTTAAATCTCATTTCCAATGCTGCGTCTGCAATTTCTATTTTTGTATTTGGTTTGGAGTGTATGGACTTCTCGACGGTGAAGTACCAACAATGGCTTCATAATGCGAATCTTCATCACAAGTCTAGTGTAGCTTACTCTATTCTAGCAAGATTCTGCACTGCAATGTTAGTGTAGCCTACTCTATTCTAGCAAGATTCTGTACTGCAATGTTAGTGTAGCCTACTCTATTCTAGTAAGATTCTGTACTGCAATGTTAGTGTAGCCTACTCTATTCTAGTAAGATTCTGCACTGCAATGTTAGTGTAGCCTACTCTATTCTAGCAAGATTCTGCACTGCAATGTTAGTGTAGCCTACTCTATTCTAGCAAGATTCTGTACTGCAATGTTAGTGTAGCCTACTCTATTCTAGCAAGATTCTGCACTGCAATGTTAGTATAGCCTACTCTATTCTAGCAAGATTCTGTACTGCAATGTTAGTGTAGCCTACTCTATTCTAGCAAGATTCTGTACTGCAATGTTAGTGTAGCCTGCTCTATTCTAGCAAGATTCTGTACTGCAATGTTTTGTACCACTCCTGCTTGCTTCATCAACAGTTAGGCTTGAAGCTCAGCAGGTGTCAGAGCTTGAGTCTCCACTGCAGCCGCTGCTGCCAGGGGAGGAACTGCAACAACTTTCCGTGGCCTTCCAGGTCCTCTTTTCACCACCTTAGGTTTTGGTAGCTGGCCTGGCTTCTAAGTCAATACCAGATGACTGAGGACTCTCTTTGGGCAGCGAAGTAGTTATCTAGACTCATCTAGACTTACCTGACCTCTTGCAGCGACCAAACGTATTATTCTAAATATACACCATTTTCTATTGCTGCATCATGTTCACAGCGGATTTTTCTATTTATGGGTTACAGCAGATTGGATTTTTTTGCATGGCACATAATTAGAACTTTTATGGTATATTACTAATACACACCAGTGTCTCCTTGAGTTAATGCAATGAAGTCCAAGCACTTTGTACCTTTAGACCTCCACAGCTAAGGTGAGTAACTAGGCCACTCCCTCTCACATAAACCACACCCACCCAGTTTGCTTGCTGATGTTGCCCCTGAATCCAACCCCTTTGGCCCACGAGATCATCTTTCCCTTGAAGCCTGTGATGTTGCGTCCCACCATCTGCATATTCTCCGCTATCTTCTCCCATACGCGAGGGACACCCAAGAAGACTGTCGGATGCACCTCCTTCATAGTCTGTGGGGTTGGGGAGAACCCTCTCATTACCAACAGGAGAGGATGAAAATTTAACCATTTGCTTTTGTGATTCACTTGACCACTTGTCATATCAAATTGGGACCAACAGTCGCTGTGGCCAATCCTGGGACCATCTAATGCAATAGCTTGACATCTAATTCTAGCCCTAGCTTCCCACCTAATTCTTTCCCTAGCCCTAGCTCCCAACCTAATTCTCGCCCTAGCCCTAGCTCCCCACCTAATTCTTGTCCTAGCCCTTGCTCCCCACCTAATTCTTGCCCTAGCCCTAGCTTCCCACCTAATTCTTGCCCTAGCCCTAGCTCCCCACCTAATTCTTGCCCTAGCCCTAGATCCCCACCTAATTCTTGTCCTAGCCCTAGCTCCCCACCTAATCCTTGCCCTAGCCCTAGCTTCCCACCTAATTCTATCCCTAGCCCTAGCTCCCCACCTAATTCTTGCCCTAGCCCTAGCTTCCCACCTAATTCTTGCCCTAGCCCTAGCTTCCCACCTAATTCTTGCCCTAGCCCTAGCTTCCCACCTAACTCTTGCCCTAGCTCACCACCTAATTCTTGCCCTAGCTAGATTCCCACCTAATTCTTGCCCTAGCCCTAGCTCCCCACCTAATTCTTGCCCTAGCCCTAGCTCCCCACCTAATTCTTGCCATAGCCCTAGCTTCCCACCTAATTCTTGCCCTAGCCCTAGATTCCCACCTAATTTTTGCCCTAGCCCTAGCTTCCCACCTAGCTCCCCACCTAATTCTTGCCCTAGCCCTAGCTCCCCACCTAATTCTTGCCCTCCCTAGCTCCCCACCTAATTCTTGCCCTAGCCCTAGCTTCCCACCTAATTCTATCCCTAGCCCTAGCTCCCCACCTAATTCTTGCCCTAGCCCTAGCCCTAGCCCTAGCCCTAGCTTGCCACCTAATTCTTCCCTAGCCCTAGCTCCCCACCTAATTCTTGCCCTAGCTTCCCACCTAATTCTTGCCCTAGCCCTATCTCCCCACCTAATTCTTGCCCTAGCCCTAGCTTCCCACCTAATTCTAGCCCTAGCCATACCCTGTTCTATAGTCCTAGTCCTAGCCCTGGCCCTGTCCCTAGCCATAGTCTTACAGCTCTAGTCCAAGTCCTATGGCCCTATCCCTATCTCTGCCCTATATCCATGTAGCTCAATCCTAGCCCTGTCCCTAGCCCTAGTCTCACAGCCCTAGTCCTAGATCCCTGACCCTGTTCCTATAGCCCTAGTCAGTATTAGGTGGGAGAATATTGAACCTCCACAGAGTTGATCTCAACATTCCTGACATCACTGCAGATATAACATACACATGATCTACTCCACATTGATTAACCAACCATCAAGCACCCACACATTCACTCTCTTTAAATCATTAGGAAGTGATAAACTTAATTTACCTGCAACAGAGAGCCCTTGAGAGCATCAGGTTGGGCAAACCAGCAGGTGCCCGCGCAGATCAGGATGGTGTAGATGTCGAGCAGCTGGGAGGCTATGTGGCTGAGTGGCAGGTAGCTGATCACATGCTCCTCTCCCAGATTACAGTTCACATAAGTACATACACGCTTGCACATCCACGTCAGCTGCATGTGTGTGTGTGTGTGTGTGTGTGAAGAGGGAGGGGGAGTCCTTGTGCACAATGGTGGTGCTCACAAACATAAACTGGTGGTGAGTTTTAGTAAGAAATGGAAGCAAGCTAGAACTTCGATGTTTATATCACACAGCATGAGCACAGAAGCTTAGAACTTGCATGTTTATATCACACAGCATGAGCACAGAAGCTTAGAACTTGCATGTTTATATCACAAAGTGTGAGCACAGAAGCTTACAACTTGCATGTTTATATCACATAGCATGAGCACAGAAGCTTAGAACTTGCATGTTTATATCACACAGCGTGAGCACAGAAGCTTGGAACTTGCATGTTTATATCACACAGAGTGAGCACAGAAGCTTAGAACTTGCATGTTTATATCACACAGCATGAGCACAGAAGCTTAGAACTTGCATGTTTATATCACACAGCGTGAGTACGGAAGCTTAGAACTTGCATGTTTATATCACACAGAGTGAGCACAGAAGCTTAGAACTTGCATGTTTATATCACACAGCATGAGCACAGAAGCTTAGAACTTGCATGTTTATATCACACAGCGTGAGCACAGAAGCTTGGAACTTGCATGTTTATATCACACAGCA